>APFE031610454.1:0-28768 GCA_000404065.3 Pinus taeda | reverse complement strand
TAATTAAACTGCCACTGCCCTGGAGGGAAACAAAATCAGCGGGTTGAAGATGCGGAACCATGACTGTAAACATAATGACCTCAAAGTAGTCATCTGAGCGATAGCAAAACCAAAAAGAGATGCAAAATAGACCCAGGTGGCCTTAAACTTCCACATCCTCACCAGGAGTCTTCTCCTCTACTTGACACGCGCTGCCAATCCACAAATCTTTACTGCCATCCTTCTCGCCCACTGGGTTTGACAAGGTATGATTAGTGGCTCCAAAAATCCCTTCCCCGGCCGCTAGGATATTGTCTTCAAGAGGCGGAATGACTCTGGGAACTTCATCCTGGCCAAGCTTATCACTCATACGATTCTCCTGGCTTCCCCCATCCGTTAATTGCTCAATGCTTTGAGAAGGCTCAAGAGCCATGCACAACAGAGGATAGAGCTGGTTTTCTTCTTCCGAGAGGATAATAGTGATATGAGCAGTGATCAAAGGCCTGTTAAGATTGCTTTGGAATTTGAAATGAGTGGTTTGGAAAGCACTATTCGGAGTTGGCTTGCGGACAGGGCTCGGAGGAGGCACATTCACATGAGAGGAGGGGAGATTGACAAGAGACTGTTCAGGGTCCACAGAATGGCTAGCCAACGAACGTTTGCCACTACCACGTCGCCCCCCGGAACAATTCCTCCCACTCTGGCGAACCATGATGAGGAGCGAAGGGAAGGGACTAAGTAACCAAAAACAACGACAGGAGGACAAAAGGATTGAGCCAGAGACCGATACAAGCGCACAGAGTATACCTGAGACGAAGATGAGAATCGCCCAATTCTAAATTCTAGAGCTTTAGAAAGCTTACCCCTTAAAGCAGCGCTAATCCTGCCGTGAGGACCCTTAGCATAGTAGTACCACCTCCAGGATAACAGAGAGCCGGCACGGAGCTTGCCTCTGTTAGCGGAGACCTGCTTGCCACCAAAAACCGCATCAAACCAAGGCCCGGAGCAAGAGGACTGAACGCGAATTGTGAAGGGAATAAACAGGATCGCCATGATTATAACTACCAGAGCGTTGCTTCGAACAGAGCACACCATTAATGCTGAAATCCTACCATATCCATCCTTATTAAGACTATCCTTCTTGCGCGAGGTGAGATCCTGGGAAGCCACGCTGCCCTACAGCTGGCAGTACCTGCTCTTACGATCTGTCATGAATAACATTTAATTCATTTGTGTCACCCGCATCCAGGGGTTCTGCTTCCCTCTGATGCATTTCCTTCTGCACTAGATTGTTGAAGTTCAAGAGTTGAGGTTCAGAGGCTAAGCTTGAAATTGATCCAACATGTAGATGCAACCCGCAGTCGATCCCCATATTAGCAAGTAAGTCCGTGACTTTATTCCCTTCTCTGCGGATGTGCTTCAAAGTGACCGCCGTATGGGAGGAAAGCCAACATTCAATAGATTGTAGCCTTTTCGCCATTCTCCAACTATTACTTACTTTACAGGAGGGGGATCCCTGTAGGAATTTTGAGACCATTTTGATGATAATTTGGGAGTCTCCCTCTATTATGAGAGGAAAGAGGCCCTTGCCTTGCACAAGAATTAGTCCTTGCCAAAGACCCTCCAATTCTGCTGAGTTATTGGTATCCCACCCTCTTGAACCTAAGAATGTTAAGAGAGGAGCTCCCTTACAATCTCTGAAAATCCCTCCAAAGCCAGAATTCCCTGGATTGCCTTTTGAGGCCCCATCAAAATTTAGCTGGTACATATGCATGGGGGGAGGTAGCCATTTCTCAGGTGAGTGGCTCCTCGGAGGCTTTGTTCCTTTGATGAGCTGTCTCGCTTCCATTGGAAATTCCAATTGTCCCATATTGATTGTTCTTAGGGGATAGTTGGGAGATCCTCTTGGTACCAGGTCTTGAGAGATATGGTTTCTTCAATGTTTTGGCAAATTATTTTCCAGATATCTTCCAGCGATCTAGTGTGATCCTTGAATATTCTATTGTTTCTCTCCTTCCATATGGCCCACATGATAAAGCCCGGAATGAGCCTCCAAATGAAATTTAAGATCTTACTTTGATAGGGGTTGTGGTCCCAGTTGCGCACACTAGCAGTGATGTCTCCATTAGTTCTTCCTTCCTGTTGGCAGCGGAAACTGATCTTTTCCCAGAGCTTGTGTGCCAGCGGACAGGAATGCATGAGATGCTTTATGGTTTCCTCCCTTTGTTTACAGTTAGGACAAATTGAAGGTCCATGAAATTTTCTTTTTCTCAGATTGTCCCACGTGAGAATCTTGTTATGACAGAGGAGCCAAAGAAAGGTGGTGATTTTCGGCCATATGGAGGGGTCCCATATTTTGCTCCAGAGCGGATCTAACACCATGTGTTCTTTGATAAGGATGTTGTAGGCCTCTCTCGTAGAAAAGGTGCCCCTTTCTTCATATCCCCACCGAAGAATATCCTTTTCCTCAGAATATTGAATTCTTCTTTTCATTAATTCTGTGTCTAGAATTTGTTGGGCTTGCGTCAGCCCCTATCTTAAGATTTGAATCGCCTTGAGCCATTCTCTGTAATCTTGGTTCAATGAATTTCTCCAGAGTTTCCCACCGTATCATGAGGTTGCATATCCTGCTCCAGATGTAGACTAAGAGGGATTTGGTCCTTTAGTTTGGGCATCTACTGCCAAGAATCTTCCCAAAACCTTGCATTGCTACCATTCTTCACTTCCCAAAAGCTATGCTGCTGAATGGGATTCTTATGCTGCTTGGCCGAGTTCCACATAATTGAACCCGTGCTGACCTCTGATATTCTTATTAGTTCTTCCACTGGGCAATTTCTTGCATACTTAGCTGTCCATAGAGAGGCCCAGGGGGTGAGAGGTTCAGTTATCCACTTCCACCAGATTCGAGCTCCCATAACTTCATTGCTGTGAGAGGGGTCCCTCAAACCAATACCGCCCCCTTTCTTTGGTAGACAAGCCATTTCCCATTTAACCAGAGCCCACTTGCGCCTGTGACCACTGCTGCCCCATAGAAACGATCTTTGGAGAATTTTGATTTCTTTGAGAACCCATTTGGGTGCTGCTAGGATGGAGAAGAGGTATAACGGCATAGCCTGAAGAACTGCTTTTATGAGGACAAGCCGGCTTGCCATATTAAGAGATCTGTGAGTCCAAGAGGAGAGCTGCGCCTCCAGATTTTCTAAAAGGATTTTCCATGAAGAGTGCTTTAGGGCCGAGGCAATCAGAGGAGCACGTAAATATGTGGAAGGGAGTTTAGCTGAGGAGAATCCCAGAATACGGATTATGGTTATCTGAGTTACAGAGGGGGTATGGAAGAAAAAGATTTGAGATTTGGATTTATTGATTGAGGCTCCAGATGCTTCCAAGAAGTCCGTCAAAAGGGATTTGAGCTGACAAGCTTCCTGGACCGATGGATGTCCAAAAAGCATGTTATCATCTACAAATTGTTGGTGAGTGAAAGCAGGGGAATTATGAAAGGAAAGGCCTCTGAGACACTGGGATTGCTGAGCTGACCTAATACTTCGACCTAATCCTTCAGCCATGATAACAAACAGAAAAGGGGAAAGGGGGTCTCCCTGCCTGATTCCCCGAGTACGATGAAAGGTAGAAGAGGGTATACCATTGATTAAAACGGAGAAGAAGGAGGAGGAGATGAGGCCCATCTAACCCAGGGAGCAACAAATCCAAAAGCAATTAGAACTTTTTCAATATACATCCAACTTAGGCTATCAATAGCCTTTGATAGATCTAGTTTGAGCAGCATACCTGGCTTCTTAGAAATCTTCAAAGAGTTAATTATTTCATGAGTCAGGATGATACCATCCGTGATCTGCCTCCCTTCAACATATCCGGATTGCTCGGGCGAAATGATGAGAGGAAGCAAGAGTTTGAGCCTGGAGGTGATAATTTTGGAAACAATCTTGTAGATTATGTTGCATAGTGCTATCGGTCTGTACTTGTCAGGTGTGCTTGGCAAATCCACCTTGGGAACCAGGGCTATGAATGTAGCATTCACCCCCAGAAACATCCATCTCAATGAGCGTGACTACTCAACCACTTGCCAGACTTCCATCTTGATCAAATCCCAGAAATTATGGAAAAAATTGGAGATAAATCCATCCGGGCCTGGGGCCTTACCTGCTTTCAGTTGTTGCACTGCAAGTTCCACCTCTTGAAGGTCAACAGGCTTGAGAAGCAATTGGTTATGCTCTTCTGAGATAAGTTTGGGAATGTTTCGAGTAACTTTCTCTATAGCCTGTGATCTATCACCGTTTGGCTCTCGGTGCACTTGCTTGAAATAACTTAATAATGCGCTTTCAATTTCTTCGTGCGTTTCCACTTTGATTCCCTGTTCATTTTGAATATGAGTTATATTATTATGCATTCTGCGCTGGATTGTGGTGCTATGAAAGAATTTTGTGTTTTTCTCTCCATCTTTAAGCCATCTGACTCTTGATTTTTGCCTCCACAACGTTTCTTCCTGCTTATCCCTTCCTGCAAGTTGCGTTTCAAGAGTTTTTTCCTGTTCTGACAGGTCCTCTGAACGGCCATCAATAATAATCCTCTGCTGTAGCTGCTTCATTTCTAGCTCGAGGGCACCTTTACCCTAAAAGATATTACCGAAAGATGTATGATTCTAGTGCTTGATCTTGCCTTTTAGGTGCTTGAGCTTTTGCTGGAATTGGAACATTTTTGAACCTGGAGGAGGGGAGAAACTGTTCCATTCTATACTGATTAATTTATGGAAGTCAGGATGGGACATCCAAAAAGCCTCAAAGCGAAATGGCCTGCGAAGCTGGTTTCCCGGACGAGACCATTGAAGGGAAATGGGCCAGTGATCAAATCCTGAGAGTGGCAGGATGGATGCTGCGAAGTCTCCACCGAGATGAATAGCATTGTCCGAGAGCAAAAACCTATCCAGCCGAGAAGCAATCTGCTGGTTCCTTGCTCTTCTGTTATTCTAGGTAAATACGCCATTATTGAAAGGAAGGTCGATGAGCCAATTAGTCTGAATGAAGTCCTTTAGGGTTGACCCTTCCTGACTTCCTCTGCATCTTCCTCCTCTTTTTTCTTCCAGTCTTGTAATCATATTGAAATCTCCTCCAGCAATCCATAAAGGGTGCGATCTGTTATGGTTAATTTCAGAGAGAGAGTTAAGGATTCCAGCTTTAAGGGATGCCTCCTGTGGAAAATATACATTAGTTAAGAGCCCGTGTATATTTGTCCCTATGATGTGAAAGATTGCTTGAAGGAAATTCCTGTGTGCATGGATATTGTTGAGCCTGATAGCTCTTGAATCCCAGATAATCGCTAGGCCTCCAGGACCTCCATCAGCATCTACAGCTACATAGTACATTGAGACTCCCTGGCCAAATTTTTGCAGCAAATCTATCTAATGCACTTGAGTTGCATTTGGTCTCTTGCAAGAACAGGACTTGAGGATTTTCTTGCTTTATCATGTTTTTAAGAATTCGAGTTTTCCTTGGGCTATTAAGCCCTCTTATATTCCAAGAGATTAACTTCATTGGGAAGGAGTATTTTCAGAGTTGTAGTACTTGGTTAACTTGGAATACCTGCCGGAATCCACTAATATTTGTCCTATTCTGATTGTTCTCTGTAAATCAGTTTTCCTTCCTCGCTTTTTGATGTCTTTGGCTATGAATCTTCCATCCCAAGGGCCTCCAATCTGTATACCTAAAGATTTTTGCCGCTGTGCCCGAGATAGGACCTCTTCCAGATTCTCAAGTTGTCCCACTGGAATGTTGTCAAAATTGTTTGTTGTGCAAGCCTTTTCTAGCCCTGGGATGTCCAGTTCCCCAATATCTCTTGCTTTTGTTTCTTCCTCCATGAACTATGGATAGTTTGATTCCTCATTCAGTTCCTCTTCTAGACTGGCATTTGATTGTGGGATCTCCATCTGCATAACTTGAGTGTTCCACATTATTTCCTTTTGCTTATCGGAGGTAGAAGCTCCCTTATCTCGAGGATCTGCATGAGGCACTGTGGGACCTGCCTGCTTCGGATGGTTGTCTTTCATTAACTTTGGCTCTGGTGCGGTAGGAGAATCCGTGCTCGGATCCATTTGGTGAGCTAAAAGTCCAAAACTATTGCTTGTTGAAGGCCTAGAGGGACTGGTTTGCGACACTTTGGGCTTTGAGGCTTGTTTCTTGTAAGATTTCCGGCGATTTGCTACTTTGGTAAAGCCGGCTGCTTCAGATGCATCCAGTCCAGAGGCAAGAGAGGGTTTTTGCGTTAACGGACAGTCTCTAAATAAATGTCCCAGGGCGTGACATCTCCGACATCTAAAAGGCACATGTTCATAGTTAATCGGTTGAACCCATTCAATATCATCATGAGAAACACTTACCACATCTGGGAGACCCTGGTTGAGGTTCATATAGACGCAAATACGAGCAAAGGAGGTGTATCTACAGGTTTTTGTTTCCTCTGCAACCTTTACAAATTCGCCCAGAGCATTTCCAAGCGCCTGTAGGGAGTCTTCCTCCCAATATTCCACCGGCAGCGAGTATAAGCATATCCAGACCGGAGCCCAGCTGAGATCCTCCTTGTCCGGGTTGAAGCGTTCTACCCATCCTCTGAGAAATAGACCGGTGGCATTAAAGAAGTAATGCCCCCCATCCAAGACCCTGTTTCTATCCTCCAAGCAGTTGAAAATGGCAGTGAAGAACCCTTTTGGTCCTAACTGCAGGGTTATATGTCCCTTTGGATGCCATTTCGCATTTATCCACCTTCTTAGCGCTTTCTCAGTCGGCCACAAACCGATGAACTTCCCTATCAAAGCATAATCTTTCATGTACTGTATCTTCGCAGTGATTCGGTGGCCTGGAACTTCTACCTTTGGACGCACAGAGGCAACAGGTTTGCATGTAGCTGAGCAGACCTCTGGTGGCGTTTTTGTCTTGTTCAGATCCACATTATCCTCGTCCTGGTTTGCTGTTTCATTTCCTTCTTTATTCAGCTGCCGCTCATTGTCGTTTTGTGGGGGAGGCTCATCGCCCTCCCCCCGAGGGGGCTCCATGGAATAGTGTACCCTTTGGCCGGTGATTGAAAGTTCCTGAATCCGTCAGAAGTTGCAGGTATTCTGCTGTCTAGCACAGCCTGCCGTTGCTACAGATGTTCAAACCCTAGTACGCAGAGCGTAGAGCATTCGCGCACCAATAATTTCTTGGCAACGTGGAAATTAGTAATATATGATGGTTTTAATTTGTTGTCAACGAAAAGGTCATGACTTAAAATCCATTTTATGAACTTTATATATTGATTCCTCTGAAATTTAATATCGACTTTTAGGAATCAAATGGATAAACACATTGGAATCTCTAACACAAATTTATTGATTCCTCTGAAATTTAATACCGACTTTTAGGAATCAAATGATAAACTCCTTGGAATCTCGAACACAAATTTATCAAGACAAGCATACCCATAAGAAACAAAATTGATTCTGCCGTGAATTGATGACTGTAATTCGATCTGGTCGCTCAAATCTCGAAGACAGTGAGTAAACACAAATTCTAAGAGAATAAAAATCGGTTTAGTTACGTACAGGATCACTGGCAACGAACTTGGCCATGCGATCTGAGATTTGCAAAGCATGTTGAGAACCAGCCCATACTACCTTCAGGGCAACCACATCGAATTGGGCCTTCTTCCTCTCGTGAGCTAGCTGATCCGCCTTCGCCATTCTCACCCAAATAAACCAAGATAGCTTAACAAATAGAAGCAGAGCAGAGACACCACCGCAATAGGGCAAGCAATATTTGCTATGCTATTGGGTATTCAATGCGGTTTAAGAGTACTATGATGGGACTTCAAGTCGACCAGCAATCGCTCAGCAAGTTCACCATACATCATATCATGGCATATGATTATTACGTTTCCCGGCAGCTCCTCCCGTGGGATTTCCGGTCAGTCAGCTGCCTCCGCCCAAGACCGCCACCACTAGACCATACGCTCATTTGAATTTAGAAACCCGCCGAAACAAGAACTTGAACCATGGGAGACACTCATTTGAATTTGGAAACCCGCCGAAGCAAGAACTTGAACCATGGGAGACGTGAGAGCTCTGTGAGGAATTTCCGGCTACTCCGTCGCTGCCACAAGACCCCCTCCGATAGCGATGTGTGAGGAATTTCCAGTTGCCTCTGTGGCTGCCACCAGACCGTAGGAATACAAGGGTATACGATACAATGTTGAATTTATATTACCGCTTAGCCTATGTTTTTTGCAGCTGCTGTGTTCATGCGCTCAACTATCCAAGGCCATTTTGGTGGTGAACTAATTCGCCATGAATGTCATCGGACGTCGGAGAAGTGGTATGAGCGGCACTGACGTTTCTGCGGCTTACAAACGCCCAGGCTTCACTGAGCGGGTTTCACTGAGCGGGTTCTATAGTTGCACGAAATATTGGTTGCCCATATGGTGCTCTCCTGTCCTCCCACACCACGCAAACCCAAATGGATTCCAGTGAAAAGAAAGGTACCTGCAACTCCTCTCCTAGGATTTTGCATGCTTTCCAATTCTGATCAACAGTTGTTGTTCGGTTCACATCTTCTAAATATGAAGCACCAACAGCATATGAAGAAGAATCCTAGAACCGGAGAAACCAGTCCTCCCAAAATGTCTGCAAAAAGAGAGAAGTGTAGATCTGATGAAGAATCCAATGTTTAGACCAAGTCTTTGTATAATGAGGTACATTATTAATGATTATTGGTGCCTAAGAGTATGTTAACTCTATGAAATTCCTTAGTAGCTACACTTGCTTGTATGGCCTGCTATTATTTATTAGAAGTTTCGTTTCTAAGAGCAGAAGATTTTTATTTACCTCACAGTATAATATTCTGAAGTTTCGTTTCTAAGAATAGTAGATTTCTATTTTCCTTACAGCATAATATTCTGGATATCAGTTTACAAGATATTTGTATTTCACTGTTTTACATATTGCAATGGAATAATATAGCTTCATGAGATTTTGAAGTGTATGAAATATGTTGCAGTTTGCACCTTTCGTGATTTGTTTTCTCATTATTAGTCCCACATTATAATTTCTGAACTCAGGTTAAAGAAATAATAAATGGCTACAGCAATAAATTTGTCCCTACATTTTTCAAATACATCATTCAAAATCCCTTTTGGCCGAGAGTTGTATAGTCATCACAACACATCCTTTTGGCCGAGAGTTGTATAGTCATCACAACACATCCTTTTGGCCGAGAGTTGTATAGTCATCACAACACCAGTTTCTAGCATATATGTTTTGAATGTTTATATTTTATCTCAGTGGCGTCTTGGTTAAATGTTGTATTATCTCAGTCATCATTCAAAATCCCTTTTGGCCGAGAGTTGTGCAGTCACCATAACACCAGTTTCTAGCATATAAGATTTGAATGTTTACATTTTATCTCAATGGCGTATTGGTTAAATGTTGTGTTATCTCAGTGGGATATTTTGAGAAGCTGTAATGAAAGCATTAAATGCCAAAAGAAATTCAAGATAGGGATATGTAATTGCTGTAACAGTGGAGTTGTAATGGTATTCCAAACGGGAAAAAAATGTCACTCATTTATATCAAAATTGAGTTTCACATTGAAAGCATTCATGGGAATGGTATGGTATTTTATATGGGAAAAAAATGTCAAGATAGGGATATGTAATTGCTGTAACAGTGGAGTTGTAATGGTATTCCAAACGGGAAAAAAATGTCACTCATTTATATCAAAATTGAGTTTCACATTGAAAGCATTCATGGGAATGGTATGGTATTTTATATGGGAAAAAAATGTCAGAATGAGTAAAATTGATGAAAGAAATATGTTAGTGTTTTTTTAGAGGGTTGAAGAAAGGATTATATGGATAGTACGGTTTTGTTGGTTACTTATGAATGTAGTGAAAAATTGATTAAGAGAAAGTTTACGAAATGGTTTTATGAGTATTAAAATTTTGAATGTAAAATAAAATGTTTGAATGTTAATTATGAAAGTAGAGCAAAATTTCATATAGAAATATGTTATTTTTCTTGAAAATAGGTTTTTATAGAAATGGGAATTCTAATTGACCATGGTGAAATAGATATTTAATAAAAAGGAAATTAAATAAATAGATTAAGTTTTTTTTCCAAATTAAATAAAAGTTTTAAGTGATTATCACATTTCAATGATATAATTTTTCTAAGATTTATTTTAGAATTTTTTAAATGCTTATAAATTATAAAATATGTAAAAGTTATAATTGATATACACATTTAAAATAAAAATTATTAATAAAAATTATTTTCAATGAAGCATTAAATTTTATTAATTACATTTTACATTCAAGAATAAAAAATGATAATTTTGTTACACAATTAAAGCCTAAGAAATATGTTATATTTCACAACTTTTATTTTATTTTAAACAATATGTTCAAATTCACATTTAACTTATTGATTACATATTAATCATGTTCTTATATACAAAAATAAAATTAAAAATACACACACTTAGGATAAGGATGTTGGACTTAAGGTGAATATCCTAAAAATTGTTGTGGATACTATAAATATTGGGGGTATTATCGTTGAAGATATTATGGAAAATTGGCATGCCTCCATAAGTTGACCCTCTCCATCCTTGTTACTAAGGTTGGTTCCGGGTTTTCTATGATATCCATATTTGTGAGGATGTAGGTATATTCCAATTATGTTGTGGACATTGTTAATAAGGATTAAACTATTATGTGGGGCCTTGAGAAATACATGTTTATCCTTGTTACCACGGCCTTCTTAATGGAACATAACAAAATTATTATATAGTTTCATTGTCTCCTTGAAAAACTTATTTCAACCATTATAAAGATGGACAATTTATTGTTCCATGATTTTCTCCACATATAGCATAACATTCAACATTATTGAAAGGAAATTCACATAATTTTTTTTAGATAATGCTACATTTTTTCTTTATTGTTTGAATTTCAAAATATATATATCTATATATATATATATATATGATATATATATATATATATATTACCAAGAATATATGTTTAAATGTTTTCTAACAAGTTGTCAATTTCATTTTTACTTACCCCACTAGATGTTGACTCACTAACTCTAGAGATAACATCCCTAGGTCCCTTACTAGGATTTTTGTTGAGAAAAGTATTTGCGCAGTTCACAAATTTCTAGATAACTTAGTTGAGACGCATCTCCCTTATTCATAAGGTTCAATTTATCTCTCCATTCATCTATAATTCCTCAAAGTAAAAGAATTTTAAGAATATCCAAATTCAAATTTTGTTGCTTCGCCCTCTTGACATTATAAAGAACTCTTTTTAATTAATCTTCAAGCGTTTCATCTTCCATTTGCGACATTTAAAAATCCTCTTCTTTAAAATAATGATTTACACAATAATCCTTATATTTATCAAGAAAAGATTGATGCATATTATCCCACATTTTGGTAGTATTTGTTCCTAATGTGATAAACCATCACAATGTTCAATCCTTAGGAGTGGATGGAAAAAATATAGTTTTTGGGCATTAAAAAAGTAATCATAATTACGACATAATACTTCAAATTCAAAGAGAAAGGTTTTAGGACCTTATGTTCTCATACCATGAAAGTCAAATAGTATTGACGATAAAGTGTTTTTCCTGTTGACATTAGTTATTATGTCCTGAATAGGAAAACCAAATTCTTCTTCAACATTTTCATCAATTACATGTCCCCCACCTTGTCTTGTTTCTACTATTTCTCATGTTCCTCCATGTCCCTTGGTTTTAGTTGTATCTTAGTGGATGGAAGAGAATATTCTAGTTCTTTAGTTAGATTGTCAATATATGGTAGCTCTAATTCTTCACCACTTAGTTCTTCTCCAGTTTGATGAAATTGGAATATTTCTTTTTGTGGACTATCAGTAACTTCCTCACCTTTTTCTTCTTTAACCTTTCCTCTGTAATGTGGAATCTCCTCTAAGCATCATGTTCTTCCTGCAAACAAAATGGAAATTGTAGATGTGGATAATGTCAATCCAAACTGCGCCATGATTGGTGATCCAGTCGCTGGAGTAATTCTACCTCTAACAAATCTACCTCTAGAATCTCTTTTCCTATTCATGAATTCTTTTTACCATGAATTTATCTATGATCCATTTATTTTTTCTATATGCTTTGAACTAATTCGCTTCCATGACAAAAATGACAAAAATATTAGGTAATTCAATTGTATTTAAGTTCTTAATTTAATTATCAACTAAGATTTGTGATCTTGTCAAGCATAAGCATTACATGTGTAAGAATTATTATATGAAAACTACTAAACAACACCAATTAAAATTAATATAGAGACTAATCTAATTTATGATTTGTAAATTACTTTTTTATCGCCAAATTACAACGTCCAACTATGTGTACAAATGCTAGTTTCTACAATTGTTATGAAAGTAATATTTTCAAACCAAGGATAAGTGTTAATTTCTTGTACCTTTAAGTTGCAACATAAAATTGGAAAGGAATCAATACTTTGTGCATTTAAAATGGAATTATTATATCAAACTGAATAAACACCAATTGGAAACTAAATCAAAATCATATTGGAAACTATGGATATTAACTATAACTAAATTCTAGAATAAAATTAAATAAGAAACAAATATTCTACACATTGGACCCTCCTAACTTAAGTCTTTTTTGTTAATTTTCTACGGATCTTAACTTAAATCAACACACATTTAGATTGGATTCATACAAAAAAAGATGAACTACTTTTTGGAATTAACCAAAGGAACATAGTACAATAATATGAAAATTCTTTTACAATGAGTTCATAGACATATGCTCAACATTCAGTAATCGTTACAATATAATTCTAATCATGCTTTTATACAACTCTATAAAAATTCATCAAACTAAAATTGCTATGAATATGGCTATAGATTCAAAGCAGAGTATCGAGAATGCAAAATAAAGGATTTGAAAGTACAAAATAAAGTATGGGGAAAGAAATATTTTTGTATAATCATTTGGCTTAGATTTTATTGATATTTGGTCCCATGATCTACTCATGTTGATTCATCATGATCCCTTGCTTGGATGAATTGAACAATTGTTGATATGCATTGAAAACACCATCGCTGACTCAATCCTTAACCATCATGTCCATGTGTCCTACTTGCCTATTTGATTTAAGATGATGAATGAATATTCATATCCATGATGTCGTTTGCCTTATCCAACTCATGATTTATCTTCTAGCTTATCAAGACTGTCCAAATCAATGGTTCTTCCATGATTTAGCTATAGTTTTTATGGTTAGTAGAAAATCATAGATTCTTGTAGTGACCTATTACTGAATAGCTTTTAATCAAAATTACCAATGCACAAAGATTAAAAATGTATAAATTAAAACAAATTGCCTTAAAATACATTAATTATGAATAATAATATAGAAAGTAGGTTTGTGACAAATGTGAAGTGGAAAATGAGAGAAAAGACATGGAAAAAAAGGGTTTGTGAAGAATTTTTTTTGGGGGAATAGGTAATAAAAATAGTGAAATCTAAAGCTCAATAAAGCCTTCTTATGAAGATTAGCATAAGAAGTAAGGTTATACCTTATGTAACAAGCTACGCTTTGAATACCCATGTGAGAGAATATCTTGTATGAAATCCACCAAGGGTATATCCATCTATGTTTAGGGTAAAATATTCTTCTTGCTCCCATGTTTCAACAGGTAAGATATTGTCAATTTCACGAGACATCAAACATCCTTTACTCCATGGAAAGTTATGATGCTCCTACAAAAGGGATCGTAAGTTTACAAATTTCTATTTATTCAGAGCCTACATAACAGAAATATTGTAGGGGCGCAACAATAACAATAGTGGGCTTCTATGTGGCATAATAATAACAACATGGGGACTATATGGGCACAATAATACAATAAGGGGGTTGCACTAATAACAATAAGGGGTTACACTAGTAGTATAGGGACCTAACATGCCCCTCTCCATCAAAAATTGTTGTCCTCAACACTCGAGTAGTTCTAGATGCTTCTGTATAAAATTCTCATCCTCCCATGTGGAATCTTCAGCAAGTAAATTATTTCACTTGATGAGATACTCTAAAATTGATCAATTTCGTAGCTGTCGATTTCTTGTTTTTATGACTACTTCTGGTTCTAATATGATTTTTCCTTCATCATCAATTTTTGGAAATATTGTTTGAACTGGGACCTTCTCACCTATAAGCTTCTTTAAGAATGAAACATGGAAAACTGGGTGCACTCGGGAAGATGCAGGTAGCTCCAATTTTTATGCCATCGTACCAATATTTTGTAACACCTTCTATGAACCATAATACTTTGGTGATAATTTATTATCCTTCTTAGCTTGCTTGAGGGACATTTGGTTGTATGTTTGTAGTCCTAGAAATACCCAGTCACCTACATCAAAACTTCTTTCATTGTGATGTTGATCTCCCTATTGTTTCCTTCTATTATGCACCAAAGTGAGAATATCCTTTAAGAGTTTGAGAACTTGTTGTTGACTCTCGATGTGATCTTCCATTTCTTGAACCTTAGAATTTTCTTTTAAAGATGATGTGATGGACAGTGGATGATATCCATAAAGTGCAATAAATGGAGTCATTTTTGCTGCAGTATGGAAGGAAGCGTTATACCACCATTTAGCTAGAGGAAACCACTTGATCCACTGTGTCTATTTATCATAAACAAAGAAACGAAGATATCCTTCCAAACATTTGTTCACTATCTCAGTTTTCCCATCAGATTGAGGATGATAAGATCAGCTATGAGCTAACTGAGTACCCAAATATTCCACCTCTTGTACTCCAAAGAAACATTTGGAGATTTTTGCATATAATTGTTTCTCCTCCAATACTTTGAGCACCCTGTCATCGTGTTGAGCATGATCCTTCCATGACTTTCTGTAGATTAGTATATCATCAAAAAATACTAACACAAATTTTCTAAGGAAGGGTTTGAAAATGGATTTCATCAAAACTTGAAATTTAGAAGGTGTATTGGTAAGGCCAAAATGCATGACCAAAAAATCATAATGACCCTCTTGAGTTCTAAATGTTGTTTTTGGAATGCCTTCAGTCTTCATTCTGATTTGATGATACCCTAAATGAAGATCCAACTTGGTGAAGTAAATTGCTCCATGTAATTCATCCAATAGTTTATCAATGACAGGAATGGGAAATTTATCTTTAATGGTAAGCTTTTTGAGATCCCTATAATTCAGACACAAGCGCCATGATCCATAATTCTTGTGTATCAATACCATTGGAGCAAAGAAAGAACTTTGACTAGGTTGAATTATACCAACCTCTAGCATTTCTGCAACCATACGTTCAATTTCACTCTTTTGGGCATATGCATATTTATAAGGCCTGATGTTTGGGGGAACACTTCTTGGAATCAAATGAATAGCATGTTCATGATCACGAATAGGTGGGAGGCCTTTGGGAGTCTCAAATACTTCGGAATGATTGTCTAAAATGTTTTGGAGATATGGAGAAATAGACAATTTCGATGTGGGAACCTCTAGTGAACATAATTGTGCAATTATGCCCCATTGTTATTTCTTTAGAATATTTTTCAAGCTGTTAGAGCTGATTATCTTTCTCGGTTTCCCTGCGATACCCCTTAATTCTACTTCCTTTCCTTCCCAATTTTCTTTTAAGAGAAGTTCTTGAAAATTAAAAGCTATCATACCCAAAGATTGTAGCCATTGGACTCCTAGTACAACATCTGCACCACCCATTAGAATGGAAATCATTGGACTATTCAAGACATATTCTCCCATGGATAGCTTGATATTATGGCACTTTCCAAAGCAATTTATGGTTCCTCCATTGGCAACCATTACTTGACACTTTGGTGTTGTATATAGGAAGCAATTCAATTCCTTGGCTATCTTACAATGAATAAAATTATGTGTACTACCTGAATCAATCAACACTATTACCTTTTTCTTCTTAATATGCCCTTATATCTTGAGAGTTTGAGGAGTGGTATTTCCTGCCAATGCATTACACGATATGGTCAGATTCATTTCTTATTTCTTTGGGATTGGTTCTTGATGTATATCCTCTTCTTTTGACGTTTCTTGTTCCTTTTCTTGCTCCTCTTCCCCATCTATGTAAATTAATTTCTTCTTAGCAAACTTATGACCTTTAGTGTATTTTGTATCACAATTGTAACAAAGCCCTTTTGCTCTTTTTTCTTCCAATTGTTGTGGTGTCAACCTTGTAGGTGGTGAAAGGCTAGGAGCAACAACACTTCCATCTTTATAGTTATGAGTGGTAGGCTTCCTTGTTTCCATAATTTTGCTTTCAATTTTTTTTGCCAACCTGTATGTCTTCTCCAATGAATCAGGTTCCCAAAGGCGAACCTCATGTTGGATGTTATCATTTAAAGTGCCTATGAATACTTCAATCCTATGCTTCTCTGGAATATCATTTACCCTTAAATTCAATTTTTGGAAGTCCTCAATGTGCTCTACTATTGAACCCTTTTGTTTGAGATTTATCAATTGGCTAAAGAATGTATCATTCTTTGTATCCTCATAACGTGTTATCATTTCCTCCGTGAAAATTGACTAGGTGACAAGTTGTTTACAAGAAAAAATCCCTCTATACCATAAAAACTGATTCGGTTCTAAATATAAAGATGCAATACGTACCTTTTGTGGTTTCACATCATGTAGATCAAAATATTGCTCCATCTGTAGTATCCAAGTTACCGAATCCTTGCCATCAAATTTCCTCATATCTATATTTGGAATATGGTGGGTCTTCAATCCAACGTTAGAGTCTATGAAATCATGATTAACATTTCTTTTGTTCTCATCATGAGTTTCCTCTACTACCTTTTCAACATTAGGAAGCCTTTCTTGTAGTGACTTTGTCCCACCTTTCTTCAAACCTTCCATGTCTTTCTTCAAATCTTATAGGTTTCCATTCAATTTTTCTTCTATACCATTTATCTTATTGATCATATCTTCGATCACATTATTCAAATCATCCCTCCAATTTTTCTTACTAGGTGTTTCTATTTTCTTGATTTGAATAATTCTTTTTCTTGCTTTTAGAAGCTCGATCTTGAATCGTTGTATCTATGAAATTTCGGATCTCCAAGGTCTGAGATTGAGACCGGTAGTAGCCCTCTGCATCCTCTTTCCAATTACACCAGTCTGATCGAAATTGGATTCTCCAAGAAAGAGTTGTGCCCAATCTCCCGAGATGACCTAATTATATACTTTTTCAGTAGAATGAACTCGTACGAAGTGCCACATGTCACCGTTTCGACCTTCGAACCTGAAAACAATACAAAGAACAGTACATTCTGTCCTCTTTCTGTAACTTCTTACAAAATTTTAATCTGATGCTCAAAGAGAAATATATGACGATTTTCCCAAGGTCGCTTATTTGGGATGTAATTCGGGAGCTTGCAAAAACTCTAAATGTATTGGACCGTACCTCTGCAAATATAGTCAAACAAGATCTGTAATTTAGGCCCAAGATTCACCACGATTTTGGATAAAATGTGTTTTAATTTCAGAGTCTGAACCTTCGTAGAAACAAAATTATAGCGAAAATTCCACGATGAATTGTTTGATATGGAATTCCGGAGCTTGCAAAAACCCTAACTTCCTCAGATCATATCTTCGAAAATATAGCGAGACAAGATCTAAAAATCGAACCTGATGTTCAAAACGATTTTGGCTCAAAGGGATTTTTGTTTTAGCTTCTGAAACTTCATAGAGAAAACATTATAGTGAAAATTACACGATGACCTATTTGGAGCAACGAAAACCTAGAATCCAAAGCTCTGATACCGAATGTTATGAAACCAACTCACAAAAAGATGGAAAATATAGATCAACAACTTCAAAATCAGCCTCTTTGATGTGTAAAACTCCTTTACATTATAAAAATGAACAATTCTTTGATGATACAAATGACAAGACCTCCTTTCTATATATAGGAGTCTAAGGCGTCCTAATACAATCGAAGCCTACATAACAATAATATTGTAGGGGCACAATAATAACAATAGTGGGCTTCTATGGGGCATAATAATAAAAACATGGGGACTATATGTGCATAATAATACAATAAGGGGGTTGCACTAATAACAATAAGGGGTTACACAAGTAGTATAGGGACCTAACATTCAAGTTATTCCACTGATTCTCAAAATGATGAAACAAGAATTGAACTTTTCCACATTAGAGTTGTTTCAAGGCACACCAAAATTGACACACTATTTGATAGTGGTTCTCAAGAAAATTTGATTTCTAAAGACTTAGTCAAGAAGTTAAATCTAGAAACCATTCCACATTAAATAACGTATCCTTTAGGCTGGATATGTAAGAATGCAAATTTGCAGGTAACAAGGAAGTGTATCCTTCGATTTGCAATTACTGCAAACTTTCTTGATGAAGTTGAAATTGATGTAGTTCTACCTCAGATTTCTAGTATTGTTTTGGGAATTCCATATCTTTATGATAGGAGAGAAATATTTCACCGCCATGAGAATAAGTATCACTTATTCAAGAATGGAATTGAGTACATAGTTAGAGCGCATAGAAAGAAGATGAGTTTGTATCTTATGCATGTTGGACCAATGAAGAGAATTGTGAATGCAAGTCAAAATTTTGCTTTGTTAATGTTCAAGCATAAAGATGTTGTGAATGAGAACTTTCAAGGAGATGCATCCAATGATAAATTTGATTTCATCAAGGTTGCTATGGTTGTAATAATTTTTTTCAAGGTTCTAACATGTTGCCTTCTAAAAGAGGTAAACAAGATGAGGTAAAATTGTTGCAACATACATCCTTGTTGGACAATGATGGGAACGAGATGTTGGTACTAAAGGGTGCAAAGATCAAAGATAAAGCGCCAAAGAAAACTAACAAAGAAGGTATAGGTTCCACAAGTTCTTCTTGGAGGTTTCAAAATGGTACATGGCAATGGAAAACACACTTGGTCAAGATTCGAGCCATGTACAAGGCAAGACAAGCTAAACATTGTCATGTCGACAGTGCTTGAGGTGAGAAGAATTCCAAGTTGGTTAAGTTTCCTTTGATTGACGACCGAGGAAGGAATATGTTTGTTCCTTCAAGGACTTTTTTTTTCTGCAAATTCTGGGAAATTGCAGCAAGATGGTATCTACAATAGCAAGATAGTCTCCAGAATCAATGAAAAAGACCAATTTTCATGAAAAGATTAAATTGTTGAATTCAGGAAAATTCCAGTGGATTAAAACTAGAAGGGTGAGGGGGTTGTACCCTCATCCAAATTTTTGGTAATAAAAGATCTTTTGGGGTCCAAAAGCTTCCAGTGCGGAGGAGTGATCTGGTGCTAAAAAATATGCTCTTGTCAGATTGACGTGAAACCTAAACCACCACGTAGATCTTTTCATCCTAAATCCAGTGCAACTCGTTTCATGGAAAATGGACATCATATGCTCCCGGAAATGAGTTCTGATAGATTTCTCAAAAAGGCAAATTTTGACAAAATTTTGTGCAAGGCTGCCCAGTCAGCAGTCCGTACTGCTAACATGGAATGCTGATTGGGCCTACTGATTTGGCAAATGACTGGGCTTCAAAAAGATCCAATGATATCGCGACATGTGGCATATTAAGGTGACGCTGAATGGGTTGAATATGATTGTTTTTGTTGTGTTGACATGGATCAACAAGAAGCCACCACATGGCCCAGCCAAAGGCTACCACGTGGTACCTCAATGGCCACTAAAAGTTGTTTGAAGTCCACACTGCACTTTGCAATTTTTGAACCGTGAACCACTCGCTAACTAAATACTATTGTTACCATTAAGCCATGGGTAGTCCTTATTAAAAGGACCTCCGAAATATGTATTTAAAGTTAAATGGGGAGGAGGTATGGGTACGTGATCATTCAGGTTTCACATCAATCCGAAAACTTTCATTTTTGAGCCTATATTTTAGCACTGAATCACAAAGTTATTCTTGATTATAATACATATCCTCTGAAGAAAAATTTTGAAAACAAATTAATAGTCAAATAATAAAGTTGGAGAGCCCTTAGGGGTGTAGCTCATTGATTATGTTATTATATAAAGATGTTGTGAATCAATTGACGATCATCGTGATGTGAATATGTTGTGAAAATTTGAGGTTCGAAGTTTGAAACCCCTAATTTACTATGTGGACCATATATGGAGCTACAAAGGGGTACACCTAGAGGTTATAGTGGTAGTAGTTAGAATGGATCCCATGTCACGCGAGTATGATCCTAGCCAAGTTTATGATTCCTATAGATACATAATAATAATAATAACAACAACAAGAATAATAATTAAAAAAACAATGTAGAGAGTAGGTGTAAAAATAGAAATTAAACCCTAATAAATAAGAAAAACCTCATGGATTGAAGCAACTAAGAAAGGAAGATGATTTTGATAATTGAAAAAATTCCTTTAATGAATTACAAGATCAAGTAATTAGAGGACAAGATGTACAATAATTTATCCTTAAATAGTCTCAAAGGTAAATTAGATATCAAACCCATCACATAAGTGTAAATGAATAAGTTAATAAATTCAAATCATAGGCACAATAAAATACCTTTATACATCATAATTTTTTGCGTAAAAGAGTAATGGGAAGAAGATACATTATAAGTAGTCAAGGAAGTGCTACAAAACAAGTTATAAATTGAAACAAACTACATCATGGAAGCAAAGAGATTGCGTAAGGAAAATAAACATAAAATAGGTTAATAAGAGTTAGCTAAGGCATGTTGTAGTGGTTATAAATATTGAATGATGACTAAAACTTCTAATCTAAAATGGATAATAATATCTATAAATAATAATCTCATTCCAATAGATCAAGTTGAATTAGGGAAGGAAGTTCAAGAAATAAAAAAATATAAAGAAGGAAGGAAAATGAACAATAATTAAAAATAAAAATGCAATTATTAGGAATAAAAACCACAAAATAATTATAATAAATAGAAATTTGTAAACTTATGATCCCTTTTGTAGGAGCATCATAACTTTCCATGGAGTAAATGATGTTTGATGTCTAGTGAAATTTACAATATCTTGCTTGTTGAAACATAGGAGCAAGAAGAATCTTTTGCCCTAAACATAGATGGATATGCCCTTGGTGGATTTCGTAAAAGATGTTCTCTCACATGGGTATTCAAAGCATAGCTTGTTACATAAGGCATAACCTTAATTCTTATGATAATCTTCATAAGAAGGCTTTATTGGGCTTTAGATTTCACTATTTTTATTACCTATTCCCACCAAACAAATGTTCAAAAACCCTTTTTTTCCATGTCTTTTCTCTCATTTTCCACTTCATCTTTATCACAAACCTACTTTCTATATGATTATTCATAATTGATGTATTTAAGGTAATTTGTTTTAATTTATGCATTTCTCATCTTTGTGCATTGGTAATTTTGATTAAAAGCTATTCGGTAATAAGTCACTACAAGAATTTATGATTTTGTACTAACCATAAAAAATATAGCTAAATCATGGAAGAATGATTGATTTGGATGGTTTTGATAATCTAGAAGATAAATCATGAGTTGGACAAGGAAAAAGACATCATGAAAAATATTATTACGATTACAAAATGTTGAGCATATGTCTATGAACTAATTGTAAAAGAATTTTCATAGTATTGTACTTTGTTCCTTAGAGTTAAAAAATCTGATGATATATGAACTTTGGTGATATATTCAGTAATAGGTCACTACAGGAATCTATGATTTCGTACTAACCATGAAAACTATAGCTAAATCATGGAAGAACCATTGATTTGGATGGTTTTGACAAGCTAGAAGATAAATCATGAGTTGGATAAGGCAAAAGACATCATGAATACGTATATTCATTCATCAACTTAATCAAATAGGAAAGTAGGACACATGGACATGATGGTTAATGATTGAGTCAACGATGGTGTTTTCAATGCATGTCAACAATTGTTCAATTCATTGAAGCAATGGATCATGATGAATAAACATGAGTAGATCATCGAACCAAATATTAATAAAATCTAAGCCAAATGATTATAAAAATGTATTTCTTTCCCGATACTTTATTTTGTACTCTCAAATCCTTTATTTTTCATTCTCGATACTCTGCTTTGAATCTATAGCCATATTCATAGCAATTTTAGTTTGATGAATTTTTATAGAGTTATATAAAAGCATGATTAGAATCATATTGTAACGATCATTGAATGTTAAGCATATGTCTATGAACTGATTGTAAAAGAATTTTCATATTATTGTACTATGTTCCTTACAGTTAAAAAATATGATGATATATGAACTGTGTTAGTATTTTTTGATGATATACTAATCTACAGAAAGTCTTGGAAGGATCATGTTCAACATGTTGACAGGGTGCTCAAACCATTGGAGGAGAAACAATTATATGTAAAAAGCTCCAAATGTTTCTTTGGAGTACAAGCGATGGAATATTTGGGTACTCAGTTAGCTAATAGCTCATCTTATCATCCTCAATCTGATGGGAAAACTGAGATAATGAACAGATTTTTGGAAGGATATATTCGTTGCCTTTTTATGATAAATAGACACAATCGGTCAATTGGTTTCCTCTGGCTAAATGATGGTATAACACTTCCTTCCATACTGCAACAAAAATGACCCCATTTATGGCACTTTATGGATATCATCCACCGTCCATCACATCATCTTTAAAAGAAAATTCTAAGGTTCAAGTAATGGAATGTCACATCGAGCATCAACAACAAGTTCTCAAACTCTTAAAGGATAACCTCACTTTAGCACAGAATAGAAGGAAACAACACGCAAATCAACATCACAACGAAAGAAGTTTTGATGTAGGTGACTAGGTATTTCTACGACTACAAACATACAAACAAAAGTCCCTCAAGCAAGCTAAGAAGGATAGTAAATTATCACCAAAGTATTATGGTCCATACAAGGTGTTACAAAATATTAGTACTATGGCAGAAAAATTGGAGCTACCTGCATCTTCCCGAGTGCACCCAGTTTTCCTTGTTTCATTCTTAAAGAAGCTTATAGGTGAGAAGATCCCAATTCAACCAATATTGCTAGAACTTGACGAGGAAGGAAAAATCATATTAGAACCGAAACTATTCACAAAAACAAGAAATCAAAAGGTACGAAATCGATCAATTTTAGAGTATCTTATCAAGTGGAAGAATTTACCAGCTGAAGATTCCACATGGGAGGATGAGAATTTTATACAGAAGCATCCAGAACTACTCGAGTGTTGAGGACAACACCTTTTGAAGGAGAGGGGTATGTTAGGTCCCTATACTACTAGTGTAACCCCTTATTGTTATTAGTGCAACCCCCTTATTTTATTATTGTGCCCATATAGTCCCCATGTTATTATTATTACGCCCCATAGAAGCCCACTATTGTTATTGTTGTGCCCCTACAATATTATTGTTATGTAGGATTTGAATAAATAGAAATTTGTAAACTTACAATCCGTTTTATAGGAGCATCATAACTTTCCATGGAGTAAAGGATGTTTGATGTCTAGTGAAATTGGCAATATCTTGTCTGTTGAAACATGGGAGCAAGAAGAATCTTTTGCCCTAACCATAGATGGATATGCCCTTGGTGGATTTCATACAAGATATTCTCTCACATAGGTATTCAAAGCATAGCTTGTTACATAAGGTATAACCTTACATCTTATGCTAATCTTCATAAGAAGGCTTTATTGAGCTTTAGATTTCACTATTTTTATTACCTATTCCCCCAAAAAAATTCTTCACAAACCCTTTTTTTCCATGTATTTTCTCTCATTTTCCACTTCATATTTGTCACAAACCTACTTTCGATATTATTATTCGTAATTAATGTATTTTAAGGCAATTTTTTTTAATTTATACATTTTTCATCTTTGTGCATTGGTAATTTTGATTAAAAGCTATTCAGTAATAAGTCACTACAAGAATCTATGAATTTGTACTAACCATAAAAACTATAGCTAAATCATGGAAGAACCATTGATTTGGATGGTTTTGATAAGCTAGAAGATAAATCATGAGTTGGATAAGGCAAAAGACATCATGAATACGGATATTCATTCATCAGCTAAATCAAATAGGCAAGTAGGACACATGGACATGATGGTTAATGATTGAGTCAACAATGGTGTTTTCAATGCATATCAAAAATTGTTCAATTCATCCAAGCAAGGGATCGTGATGAATCAACATGAGTAGATCATGGGACCAAATATTAATAAAATCTAAGCCAAATGATTATAAAAAACTATTTATTTCCCGATAATTTGTTTTGTACTCTCAAATCCTTTATTTTGCATTCTCGATACTTCACTTTGAATCTATAACAATATTCATAGCAATTTTAGTTTGATGAATTTTTATAGAGTTATATAAAAGCATCGTTAGAATCATATTGTAATGATTACTGAATGTTGAGCATATGTCTATGAACTGATTGTAAAATATTTTTCATATTATTGTACTATGTTCCTTTGTTTAATTCCGAAAAGTACATCTTTTTTGTATGAATTCGATCTAAATGTGTGTTGATTTAAGTTAAGATTCGTAGAAAATTAGCAAAAAAGGCTTAAGTTAGGAGGGTCCACTATGTAGAATATTTGTTTCTTACTTAATTTTATTCTAGAATTTAGTTATAGTTAATATCTGTAATTTCCAATATGATTTTGATTTAGTTTTAATCTTGTTTGCAATTTGCGTTTATTCAATTTGATATAATAATTCCATTTTAAATGCATAGATTATTTATTCCTTTCCAATTTTATGTTGCAACTTAATGGTACTAGAAATTAACACTTATCCTTGGTTTGAAAATATTACTTTTATAACAATTGTAGAAACTAGCATTTGTACACATAGTTGGACGTTGTAATTTGGGGATAAAAAAGTAATTTACAAATCATAAATCAGATTAATCTCTATAGTAATTTTAATTGGTGTTGTTTAGTAGTTTTCATATAATAATGGTTACACATGCAATGCTTATGCTTGACAAGATCACAAATCTTAGTTGATAATTAAATTAAGGAACTTAAATACAATTGAATTACCTAATATTTTTGGCATTTTTGTCATGGAAGCATTAAAGGGAATTAGTTTAAAGCATATAGAAAAATAAAATGGATCATAGATAAATTCATGGTAAAAAGAATTCATGAATAGGAAAAGAGATTCTAGAGGTAGATTTGTTAGAGGTAGAATTACTCCAGCTACTTGATCACCAATCATGGTGCAATTTGGAATGACATTATCCACATCTACAATTTCCATTTTGTTTGTAGGAAGAAGATGATGCTTAGAGGAGATTCCACATTACAAAGGAAAGGTTAAAGAAGAAAAAGGTGAGGAAGTTACAGATAGTCCACAAAAAGAAATATTCCAATTTCATCAAACTGGAGAAGAACTAAGTGGTGAAGAATTAGAGCAACCATATATTGACAATCTAACTAAAGAACTATAGTATTCTCTTCCATCCACTAAGAGATACAACTAAAACCAAGGGACATGGAGGAACATGATAAATAGTAGAAACACGACAAGGAGGGGGACATGTAATTGATGAAAATGTTGAAGAAGAATTTGGTTTTCCTATTCAGGATATAACAACTAACGTCAACATGAAAAACACTTTATCGTCAATACTATGCAACTTTCATGGTATGAGAACAGAAGGTCCTAAAACCTTTCTCTTTGAATTTGAAGTATTATGTCGTAATTATGATTACTTTTTTTATGCCCAAAAACTAACACTGTATCCATCCACTCCTAAGGATCGAGCATTATGATGGTTTATGACATTAGGAACAAATACTACCAAAATGTGGGATAATGTGCATCAATTTTTTCTTGATAATTATAAGGATTATTGTGTAAATCATTATTTTAAAGAAGAGGATTTTTAAATGTCGCAAATGGAAGATGAAACACTTGAAGATTAATTAAAAAGAGTTCTTTATAATGTCAAGAGGGTGAAGCAACAAAATTTGACTTTGGATACTCTTAAAATTCTTTTACTTTGAGGAATTATATATGAATGGAGAGATTCACTAAACCTTATGAGTAAGGGAGATGTGTCTCAACTAAGTTATCTAGAAATTTGTGAACTGCGCAAATACTTTTCTCAACAAAAATCCTAGTAAGTGACCTAGGGATGTTATCTCTAGAGTTGGTGAGTCAACATCTAGTGGGGTAAGTGGAAATAAAATTGGCAATTTGTTGGAAAAACACACACACACACACACACAACATATATAGGGGTAAGTAAGAAATGAAATTGGAAATTTGTTGGAAAAAATTTAAACATATTATTCTTGGTAATATCTTATATATAGTATATATATTGAAATTCAAACTTAAAGAAAAAAAATATAGCATTATAAACAAAAAAAAATTATGTGAATTTCCTTTAAATAATGTTGAATGTTATGCTATATGTGGAGAAAATCATGGAACAATAAATTGTCCATCTTTAACATGGCTGAAATAAGTTTACAATGAAACTATAGAATAGTTTTGCTATGTTCCATTAAGGAGACCTTGGTAACAAGGATAAACATGTATTTATCAAGACTCCACATAATAGTTTAATCCTTATTAACAATGTCCACAACATAATTGGAATATACCTACATCCTCACAAATATGGATATCTTAGAAAACCCGGAACCAACCTTAGTAACAAGGATGGAGAGGGTCAACTTATGGAGGCATGCCAATTTTCTATAATATCTTCAACAATAATACCCCCAATATTTATAGTATCCACAACAATTTTTAGGATATTCACCTCAAGTCCAACATCCTTATCCTAAGTGTGTGTATTTTTAATTTTGTTTTCATATATAAGAACATGATTAATATGTAATCAATAAGTTAAATGTGAATTTAAACATATTGTTTAAAATAAAATAAAAGTAGTAAAATATAACATATTTCTTAGACTATAATTTTGTAACAAAATTATCATTTTTTATTCTTGAATGTAAAATGTACTTAATAAAATTTAATGCTTTCATTCACACACACACACACTTTATTAATATTTTTTTTTAAATACTGTATCACTTATAATTTAATATATTAAAATTATCACCATTCAAAAAAATTCTAAAATTCTAGAAAAATATATCAATGAAATGTGATAATAATTTAAAACTTTTATTTCATTTGGGAAAAAGAAAACTCAATCTATTTATTTAATTTCATTTTTATTAAATATCTATTTCATCATGCTCAATTAGAATTTCCATTTCTATATAACCTATTTTCAAGAAAATAACATATTTCTATATGAAATTTTGCTTTACTTTCATAATTAGCATTCAAACATTTTATTTTACATTCAAAATTTTAATATTCATAAAACATTTCTTAAACTTTCTCTTAATCAATTTTTCGCTACATCCATAACTAACCAACAAAACACTACTATCCCTATAATCCTTTCTTCAACCCTCTAAGAAAACACTAACATATTTCTTTTATAAATTTTGTTCATTTATATAAAATGAGTGACATTTTTTACAACTCCACTGTTACAGCAATTACATATCCCTATCTTGAGTTTCGATATAAATGGGTGACATTTTTTTCCACGTTTGGAATACCATTACAACTCCACTGTTTCAGCAATTACATATCCCTATCTTGAATTTCTTTTGGCATTTAATGCTTTCATTACAACTTCTCAAAATATCCTACTGAGATAACACAACATTTAATCAATACGCCACTGAGATAAAATATAAACAGTCAAATCATATAGGCTAAACACTGGTGTTATGATGACCACACAACTCTTGGCCAAAAGGGATTTTGAATAATGACTGAGATAACACAACATTTAACCAAGACGCCACTGAGATAAAATATAAACATTCAAAACATATATGCTAGAAACTGGTGTTGTGATGACTATACAAGTCTCGACCAAAAGGGATTTTGAATGATGTATTTGAAAAATGTAGGGACGGATTTATTACTGTAGCCATTTATTATTTCTTTATCGTGTGTTCAGAAGTTATAATGTGGGACTAATAATAAGAAAACAAATCGCGAAAGGTGCAAACTGCAACATATTTCATACACTTCAAGGTGCAAACTACAACATATTTCATACACTTCAAAATCTCAGGAAGCTATTATTCCATTGCAATATGTAAAACAGTGAAATACAAATATCTTGTAAACTGATATCCAGAATATTATACTGTGAGGAAAATAAAAATCTACTATTCTTAAAAACGAAACTTCAGAATATTATACTGTGAGGTAAATAAAAATCTCTTGCTCTTAGAAACGAAAATTCTAATAAATAATAGCAAGCCATACAAGCAAGTGTAGCTACTGAGGAATTTCATAGAGTTAGCATACTCTTAGGCACCAATAATCATTAGTAATGTATCTCATTATACAAAGACTTGCTCTCAACACTGGATTCTTCATCAGATATACACTTCCCTTCTTTTGCAGACACTTTGGGAGGACTGGTTTCTCCCATTCTAGGATTCTTCCTCATATGATGTTGGTGCTCCATATTTGGAAATGTGAACCGTGTTAGTGTCAGTCTTTCCAGCCTTCCTCCAGTGATCAAATATGCTCTTAGAAAGTGGTTTCAGAGTGTTAAGGTCAAATTTTGTCATTTCAAAAGGTTTTCAAGCAAAATTTGGTCACTAGGCATTA
>APFE031610440.1:0-12702 GCA_000404065.3 Pinus taeda | reverse complement strand
ACAAGATGTAAGGTGGAAACCCAATGTGGGTGAAAACCACCTGCTGCAATATGTCTCTATCTTCTTTCAATTAGAAACTTCTTCTTACAATGATTTTGTATTGGTGCGGTCTTTTACTAGTACGCAGGCTGCAACCTGCAGAGAGCTACAACCCTCTCTCATTTTCCAGCTTCTTTTGGAAGGGAGCTTCAACCCCCTTAGCTCTTGTACTAGCTGAAATACTAGTACGTAGGTGCTGACCTACAGAAGGCTACTACCTTCTCTTTCCTTCCAGGGACCACATTTCATCAATTTTCAAACTGGATCCAAAACATAATGTACATGTGCATCACCCAATCTCCTTTAAACAAATAACTTCTCAGAATGCAATAACCAAAAGATAACACCAGTAACCATACACCAATTTAAACCCAGATCTATGCAGAAACAGATAAAAGACAGCTAAAATATATTTCAAGAAAGGTCTGCAACTTCACCGAAGGAAACCTGCAGATATCTGCACTTTTGCCGTGACGAGTTTGCGCAACTCCCCACCTGCTTCTTCTCTGGTTCTGCGTACCTCCGCACTGCGCCGTTGCCGCTCTCTTCAGTAGATCTGAATTATAATGCTCCAGTTTCTCCTTGATTCAGATTCAACTATGTCTCACCAACCAATTATCAAAAATTCAGATCTTGCTCTTCTTAAGATTTTCAATAGTTGTGATTATCCAAACGATCTCCTTTCCTTTTTATAGGCTAGGCCTCACTCAAAACCATGGACCAAAACCATTGAGAAACAATACCACGGACCCAATACTTGGGTTCAATTCTTTTGGATGCAATACCACAGACCAAAACCATAGGATCAAAAACTTTCGGACTAATACCATGAACCAACTATAAGATTCCCATGTGCATGCACTTTTCTCTACATGAAAGTGCGTGAACTTTTCTCTGCATGAAAGTGTGTGAAATTTTCTCTGCATGAAAGGAAATTTTCTCTGCATGAAAGTGCGTGAACGTTTCTCTGCATGAAAGTGCATGAACTTTGCTGTACTATAATTTATCATCTGAGATGAGTGGGTTGCCATCAAGTACAACGTATGTATCATAATGCCAACAAGGTTTTCCATTAATTTCTTTTGTGTCGTAACACCATCAGTTTCACTTCCACTACCTTTTGTCCTAAATAACAACCACTTAAAATAAGTGCTTAATTAAAATGAACTAGACTTTTATTTTTGTCATAGAAACATCAATCAGTCTAGGACATTAGGGCCTTGGAATAGGTTTTTGGAGAGTAAACTCTCCAAGGCCACTTGAATTGAAAGTATATAAGTTTACTGAAGAGTGGAAATCAAGTCTCATTAAGCTGTTCAGGAAAGCTCTTCTAACACATGAGTTAAGCATGAGGACGTGTGAAGATAAGGAAAGAGAGATACCCCCTCTCCTACTTGTTGCTTCATGTGCCCACGATTGTTCTACCTAGATTCTGATTACGAACTAGTGACCTTAGTTGCCTTTCCTAGGGACCACATAGGTGACTGCAGGGGGAATGCCTGTGCTACTTGAGGTAGATGTTGCATCACTTTCATAATACTTCTGGAGGGTTCCCTTGCAAAGCTTGGGTACTTTCACTGACAAAGGCTATTGTATGGAGGTCATCGTAACTGCTTTTGATATCATCATTAGTAGATTTGGGCCCTCATCATCCCAAACTAACTTTGGGAGATCCTTATATTCACTTTATTTTATTTTGGTGTCCAACCCTAATTACCCAGAGTGGAAATACCTGAAAGTTGTTTGCTTGGTTGTATCTTTAGGATCCTTTTAGTGAGTGTTTTTTGCTCCTATCTTGCCATAAGTGTTTTGAATCTTTAATTCCTTTTAATATATAAAAGTGGTTGACCGATCAATTCATTGTTATAAAAGGTATTGTGGAATTCACCGGCAAGTGTTGAGCCTCCACCTAGGAGGCATAGGAGTAATTCTACTAGTGCTTTTCAATCATTATTAGTGAATGCAACTGAGACAGATCCTTCTCTGAGGGCTCACATTTCTTAGGGTGAACCTAGTCTAGTCCATAGTCCCGACAGTAACGCTCTGATTCTTGCTAGACTAATCTTCTAGTCGAAAGATGAAGTAGAAATCAAAGATGTTTGAGAGCCACCTATGACTCCTATAGAACCTCTTCCTTCTCATCTTCCTTACATTGTTTCATACATGGGTACTTCAACTCATAAGCCAACTAACCCTATTCACTCTCCTTCTTTCTTCTCAATAGCCAATCGTAGTGGCTTTGTTCATACTACTAGTTTACATACTCCTTCCTTAGTTGTAGGAGGAGGACCTATTCCTATATCTACTATTACACCTATTACGGTAGTTGTTGGATCTACCTCCATCCTGATTCTAGGTGGGGGCACCCAACCTTCAACTCCTTTCATGGGAGATTATCCTTTTGGAATGCCATCTAGTGGGATTCCCCCTATATCTTCTACTTTACCCCTTGTTGCTTCTACATCTATGGCTTCAATGGCTACTGGTTCAGTGCCTTTTCAATTTGGAAGTGGACAGGTTCCTCCTTCCAATCCATTGTTGAACATAGGATCAATGCCTTTCCCTAGTCATACTAAGAACTTGAATCCTTTTCAAGGGAATCAGGGCTTGGTAAATCCTTCTGTGAGTGGTTTTGGGGAAGGGAATTTTTCCCATTTATTTGGTCAACAGGGAAGTATTCCCTTCCCTACTGTTAGTACTTCTCAAGTCTTTCCTCCTTTAGCTAGTGGATGGAATCCTTATTAGGGCCTTTACTCTTCATATAATGTTTCGCTAGGAGGAAGTCTTACTGTGGCAAGAAGCCCTATAGTAGGGGAGGATACCCTCCATATACTCTTGAGATACAAGATTTTCCCTATGATTTAGGTATTTCTACGAGTAATCCGTGGCAACCTGGTGTCGCTCCAAATCTAGGGTACTCTTTTTCGAACATTGGAAATTCCACATGGAATTCTCTTATTCCTCCTCACTTACCATTTCTAGCAACCCTCAATTTTCTAGATATTTCGAAATTAACAAATGATCTGATCTGTTATAACTTGGCTTGGCCTCCAGTCCCTACCAAACTTCTGTCTGATATTCCTAAATTTGAAGGGAATTCTAGTGAGGATCCGGCTGACCATATAACATCTTTCCATTTATGTTTATCCTCTAACTTCCTCATTGATGATTCAATTAGGTTGAAATTATTCCAACGCACTTTAACTAGGAATGCGGCTAAATGGTATATCAATTTAAGGAGGGTACGTTTTCCATGTTTGGTGATTTGGCCACAATGATTCTAAACCATTTTAATTTGCTTGTTCATTATGATGCTAGAACTTTGCTTCTAGCCAAGTTTGAGCAGGATAAGGCTACACATATTTCTGACCACATCCAAGGGTGGCACAAAAGGAAGAGAATGATCAAGGCCTAAATCCCTGATGAATTCTTTCTAGAATAGTTTTTGAAATCATTACAACCTATTAGGGTCCTATAATAATAGGATTCATAACATAGTTAGTTACCAATGGCGCTCAAGGCTGACCGACACAGCTAGGGTTCCTGTGTTTCCTGGTATTCTCCCCCAAGGTGCTCTCTGTCTCTTGATTCTGGCATCTCTGTTGATGCCGCCTTCATGAATCCACTCTCCAGAGGGGTGGGCATGACCCCCTCTCCCCCCTCCGATCCCACTCATGACAAGTCGACTAGCGCAGGAAAACAGGCCTGTTCCGGTTCTGATCCAATGGCAGAGCATGTAACTAATCAAGCCGTAAATAATGATGGTGACTTTGCCACCAGCCCATCGAATGCCAAAGATAAAGGTTCTATCCAGAACACCTCGACATCGAGACCCAAAGCGTCCTCTGCAACATGCATCCCTAATCTGCTGAAAGAATCAAAATAGATCTCCCCAGTCAGTGCATCAACAACCAGATTCAATATATGAGGGATCATGCCCTCATAGGCAAGTTTCTTGGATTCTGGCCTACTAAAAAAGCCTTGCAAGGTTGGATTGCCTCCAAGTGGAAACCAAAAGGTTAAGTTACCCTACAGCTTGGACCTAAAGGCTTCTTCACTGCTACCTTCAATTGTCTGGAGGACAAAATGCGTATCTTCAAGGGTGGCCCATATTTCTTCAACTCTGTCGGCCTGTACCTGCGTGAATGGGTGGAGAGGTTCAATCCAGATAAGGAAGACTTCAACTGGGCTCTAGTATGGATCTAAATGTACTCTCTTCCCTTGGAATACTGGAATGAGGAAACCCTAAAGGACATAGGTAATAGCCTGGGAGTCTTCATCAAGGTTGTTGAGGAAACAAAATGCCAAAGATATACCTCATATGCGAGGATCTGTGTTCACATGCATCTAGCCAAAGCTCTAACTGAATCGGTAATCTTATTTCATGATGATTATGAATGGGTTCAAACAATAGACTACGAATATGTTCCCTTTCACTGTAGGAAGTGCCATGAACATGGCCATCTTTTCAGGGATTGCCCTCTGAATCTACAATCCAAAACCCCTGTCACGGAGACAAGCAAAGATGCTGAAGGTTTTACAAAAGTTCCAAATAGAAGAAGGCATGCTAAGAAACCCCCAATGGATCCTGAAAATCTCAAGACACCCATAACCCGGAACAGTTTTGAAATATTGACTTCCAAAAATTGCATGGAGGACAACCTCTCAATCCCCCCCCAGATCCATCTCCTTTGTCTCCCCCTCCTATGCCCAAGTCTTCATATCCCCTCCTGACCTCCGAATCCATCATCATCCCCGCCTCCACCTCCACTGCAAATAAAGATAAAGATACTACTCTACATCCTTCCAACATGGAGTTAGATGCATCTCTATCACTAAGCATGCAACATCATTCAAAGGAGGAAGAACAGAATACACCGATACACATGGAGGAGGAACCAGAAAGTGTAGATCTGGGAGGTCTGGACATACTCAGGCTGGAAGTAGCATGTAGACAGAAGGAATTTAGTGCTATAACCTCTCGGGAAATTGAAAGACTAGAAGAAGTTTTAACCAATGCACAACACAAAAAATATCTTGGTATTTAGGTAGGCAGTCCTTGGGACGGAAAAAAAATTTCTGAAGGAGACGAAGAAACACGGACGCAAAACGGATCTGCAGAGGACTATCATTATTGCAGAAATGTTGGTGGACTCTGGTAGATTCCCCAAGCTGACAAACTTTTACAAAACTCTTCCCCACTGTTCCCCATGAAGCTCATCTCATGGAATGTGTGAGGGCTCAATGGCCCCGCAAAACATAGAATGATTAAAAAAATGATCCAACAAGACAAGCCTTCAATAATATACCTTCAAGAAACAAAATGCAATAGTACAGTTCTGGAAAAATACTAAATAAAGCCTGGCTGGGGTGTCATTCAGTCTCAGTGGATGCTTCTGGAGCTTTTGGAGGGCTTGCAATCATATGGAATGCTCAAGAGCTCTACCTTCATGACTTCCATGCCTCTCACTTCTTCATTCAGACTACCTTCCACCTAATCGGTACTAATATCCACGGTCATCTATCTAATGTGTATTTTCCACAAGAATTACAAAAAAAATTGGATCTGCTTGATACCATTTCAGAGCTCAACTCTAACAGATTCTTTCCCCTCTGGATCTGTGGTGGTGATTTCAATATCATCACCACTTTGGAGAAAAAGTCTGGTGGACGATCGAGGCTGGATGAAGCTAGTCATGGCTTCAAAGACTTCATCCACAGAAACTAGTTAATGGACCTACAGACTTCAAATGGCACATATACATGGACAAATAAAAGAAGGGGTTCACAGTAGATAGCCTCTAGATTGGATCGATTTCTCACGACAGACAACGCTATTCATATGGGGGGGGACTTCCATGCCTCCATATTTCCTCAAGTAGGTTCTGATCATTGGCCCATAATGTTACAATGGCTGCGTCCGGGTGCTAGGAGTAACAGACCCTTTCGCTTCAAATCTTTTTGGTTTTCACATCCTAATTTTAAAGATGTTGTGATCGATGCCTGGAAATCTTTCAATCCCCCAGAAGGGACCAAAATGTTCCAGTTTTAGCAAAAGTTAAAACATCTCAAACAAGCGCTCAAATCCGGGAACTACTCTCAGTTTGGAAATATTTTAGAACATCAGAAAATGCTGGAGGAGCAAATGAACACATTGCAACAATGCATCATCTACGAAGGCAGAACTGAAGACTATGCGCAACAGGAGAAGTCACTCTTAACCAAGATTGAAACACATCAGAAACAAGAAGAAACATTGTGGCATCAAAAATCTAGGGTCAGATGGCTCAAGGATGGAGAGAAAAATACCAAATTCTTTCACAGAACCACAGTTCAAAGGAGAATGCACAATTACATTGCCTTCATCAACAATAAGCAAGGAGAATGTCTGGAAGCGCATGAAGAAATGGAACAAGAATTCAAAGAGCACTTTTAGGACATTCTTAGAGAGCCTCCAGGATGCAAAACTCAATCAATACGTTCTATCACGCAGCATATTCCAAAGATCATCATGGAGGACCACAACAATATGTTACTCCAGCCAATCTCCATGTAGGAAGTGGAGGATGCGTTGGCCCAACTGAAGGATGGCAAAGCTCCTGGACCTGATGGCTTTACAGCCAATTTTTTCCTCGCCTTCTGGGAGCACATCAAAACAAAGGTTTGGGAACTTGTGGAAGAAGCAAGATCGATGCACTGGATCCTCCCCTCCCTCAATACTACCTTCATAGTGCTAGTGACAAAGGTGGAAGAATCCAGCACTCCAGACAAATACACGCCCATCGCTCTTTGTAATGTAATCTACAAACTCATTTCAAAAGTCTTGGCAAATAGGCTCAAACCTCTTCTCCCTCTCCTCATCTCTCCAGAGCAAACAGGTTATATAGAAGGACGCCAAATTTTGGATAGTATCATACTATCACATGAAGTGATTCATTTTCTTAAGGTTCTAAAAAAGCTAGGTATGATTCTCAAGCTAGATCTTTCTAAAGCATTCGATAAACTTAGTTGGTCCTACATCAATCAAATGCTTTTAGCTTTTGGCTTCAGCGCCACATGGACACGTTGGCTCATGAATCTTATTAACCCCCCTGTTGTTCCATCCTTCTGAATGGCTCTCCTTCCTTGCCTTTTCAACCTTCTCGGGGTATTCGCTAAGGTGACCCTCTCTGTCTGTTCCTCTTTGTGCTCATGGCCGAAGGTCTCAATTGTCTCCTTCATTCTGCTATCTCTTCTCACTCTTTAAAGGGAATTTCTCTCCATGGACTATCTCCCCTCTCTCACCAACAGTTTGTTGATGACACTATGCTTTTTGGCCATCCGTCTGTTTAAGAGGCCTCTGCCCTCCTAGCTCTACTTAATCTCTTCTCTAAAGCTTTAGGCACCTCCATCAATGCCTCCAAATCCCAGCTCTTCTTCTTCGACACCCCCATTCTAACTCAGAAGAATATAGCCAGGATCTTGGGTTATCCTATAGTTGTGCTTCCCTCAAATTATCTTAGAGCTTCCTTGATAGACTCAGCCATCAAACATGCCTCCTAGAGAACCCTCCTTGACAACCTAGAAACCAGGCTCTCCTCCTGGACCTTCTGCTCTCTTAACATCGCCAGTAGGCTCATTCTAATCAAATCCATTCTCCAAGCCATGCCTCTGTATTTATTCTCCATAATGGCAACTCCCAAATGGGTTCTTAAGAGAATTCGCAATCTTCAGAGAAATTTCTTATGGGGCTCCTCAGGACTCAACAGAAAATGGGCACTCATCAAATGGACTGAGGTCTGTCTTCCGAAGTCAGCTGATGGGCTTGGTCTAAGGGATCCCCTTCACAGCAACAACACCATGGGAGCCCGAATCTGGTGGAAAGGCGTCTCCAATCCGCACACTCCATGGGCTCGTATCTGGCATGCCAAATACACTCCAAGAAGTCCCCTGGAGGAGCTCATCCGCATAAGCTTCACCACCCCTGGATCGTTAATTTGGAATGCTGCCAGAAAGCACAGTGTCTTCATTCAAGCGCACAGTTTTTGGGAAATACACTCAAGCACCACAACTAGATTTTGGGAAGAATCTTGGTAGCATCTCCCCAAACTAGATGCTCTCTTCCACAGACCCAAATGGTAGGCTACCATGCAGCACAGTGATCAAACCCATGTTTATCAATTCTAGCAGTAGAAATCCCCTCAAGGCTTTTAACTATGGAGATCAGTAGACACCTGGCAAGAGGAAACCTTTGAAGAGATTGATCAAGAGCTCAAACTAAGGAAAATCAAGTTTTCGAATCAGAGGGACAAAATTCGATGGGGATACACTCCAAAAGGGACATTCACCACCAAGGAAGCATACCAATTTCTCTATTATCCAGTGTAGATAATTAAGGATCAGCTATGGGATAAGGTCTGGAAATCAAGCATCTGGACGAAAGTCTCCACGTTCCTATGGATTTTAAGAAAACAGCAGACCCTCACTTGGGATAATCTTCAAAAGCGAGGTTTTATTGGGCCTTCCAGCTGTCCCAACTGCAACCTCCACTCAAAGACCATCTTGCATCTTTTGGATACCTGTTCATTAGCTGCAGAACTCTAGGAGAGAATTTCTCAGTGCAAGAGGAGAACGGGAAGACGAGAGGGAGACATCACAAATACAATCAAGAACTGGCCTTAGTATCCCTTCCAAAGTCTGGTCCTCAAATCCCTCTGGAACCTTCTTCTGGGCTTTGTCTATTGGATCATATGGAAGGAGAGGAACAACAGGATCTTTAAAAATCTCCATTCACCCCTGGACTCCCTTTGGCTTCTTCTCAAACGAAAACTACAAGAAACTCTTCCTCTGAAACATTGGCAAAATTCGGACTTGCCAGCCTCTCCTCAGGAATGCCTCATTCTGGAAAACTGGAATCTGAACCTCACTTTATCTGCTCATGCCAATCTCAATCACTCCATTCATTCTGATTCCCCCCAATTCTGGTCTCCTCCTGTCTCCCAAACTATTAAGCTAAATTTCGACGGTGCTGCCAAGGGCAATCCAAGGCCGGCTAGATATGGAGGAATTTTCAGAAATGCTGAGGGCTCGGCTCTGCATATATATCATGGTTCACTAGGAAGAGATACCAACAACGCTGCCGAACTTGAAGGCTTATGGAAGGGCATCTGCACAGTCGTAACTGAAAATTTCTTCCCTCTGGTGATAGAAGGGGACTCACAAATCTTAATTGAGGCAGTTACTCAGATCTAATCAGGCACATCAGCTAGAAAGATCACTTCTAGCTAGCGTCTCCCAAGTAGACTGGAGCAAATTGAAGGATGGCTCAAATCTCCTCGCAGCGTTATCTTCCAGCATGTTCGGTGATCTGCCAACAAAATAGCGGATAGATTGGAAAATCAAGGGTCTGATCAGCAACTCCCTTTCTTCTCTAGTCCTCTTAGCAGTTTTAATGATGAGCAACTTAAAAAAGACTGCACTCTTTTGGTGTAACAATATCTATCCCTCCCGGATGCGGGTGAACGGTACAGGTAGGGGTACGAAGTCGGCGGGAGGGGCTGGCGCATGGATCATATTCAACGCCAACTGGCCTCACTCGTTGCCAGACTTCAATCTCCCGGCAAGTTTATTCATGGCATTGTTAATGTAGTGCGACATTCTATATAGGCTCCCTCGCTCTAATCTCATGGCGCTCCTCCATTTATGCTATGTTCCTCTTTTGCGAATGTCTGGCCTCCTCGTAGTTGCAGTGCTCTACTCTTGGGTTAATCCAAGAACCCATTGCGCTCAAGCATGCGGAGTAGTTTCTCTGCTGGGACTCTTGGTTCTCCAAAGTCCCTCCAGCATTTTATTCTGTCATTTGTCCTCCGGATTTTTCAGATCTCCTGTGAGTGTGATTACTCTCCCCCTTCTAGTCTCCCCTAGTTTGCAAAGACTTGCTGCTTGTACTGCTCCGTTTTCTCTGATCAACATGCCTATTATACGCCAAAGAATGGGCTGTCAAAGGGGAGGCTCCCGTGTTCGTCCCATTTTCTAGGCTTCTTCCTCTTCCTCGGATACCTCCTCTGGCTCTTTAGGATTCAACACTGAAAGCCATCCAACTTCCAGGCAAGGTCGTGGTCGCGGCGGGGGGAACCAAGCTTCACTGTGGAACTCCCACCATTCTCACGCTCATTCGTCCCACTTTCAAATCCCCTGCACTCTCAGCAATCACTCTTTCATTGCTTATGTTACTATTCAGCTGAGCGAAGATGCAGTTAGCTTGGTTTCGACAATTCAAAATGTGACTTCGGAGCCGACGGCAGAAGAATTGCCAGGCACCTCTCAGAATCTGGGCCTGCAAAGTGAAGTCCCAAGGGGTTTTGCTTCCTAGGATAAGTTAGCTCAGGCGTATTCAAATGTTCCGAGTGAAGGTGGTCCACTAAAATAAGAGGGCCATCCCTCAGACAATGATGATTCCTCCAGTTTCAGATGTCGGATTGTGGAAGAAGTGCCTTCCACCACTCAAGATGCATAATTAGGTTGTTGTTCTCTATTGCAGTCTCCGTGTCTGTTCAAAGCTAAAGGTTCAGCTGTTTTTTTACTATGTCTACAATTCTGGTCAAATGTATCAGCTCAGTCAAGTAGTTTTGGCAATCCGGTTAGTCTACACTTTTGACAATGTGGTTCCTGTTTCAATGTACCGGTCATAGTCTGAGTTCTAGTCGGTCTTCTGCTAGTTTTCTTGGGTCAATTTTCAGGTATGTAATGCGAGTAAGCCATCTTCAAGGCTAGACCTCTTGAGGTTGTTGCCTCGTTGTAAAAATATTTTGTATCAATATAGGAGTAGACTTATTCAAAAAAAAAAAAAAAAAAATTAATTAATTAATTAAAAATAAAAATAAAATAATAATAATAATAATAATAGGATCCATAATTTTGAATTGACTATGGTCAGTATTGTAATATTGTACATACCTTTGCTTTCTGCAAATGTATTCCCAAATTAAAAAATGTAAACAGGGTATGTCCTAAAAGAACAATCAAAGGACAAAAAGAAACAAAGATCAAAAGAGTGAAAAATATGAACCCCACAAAAAGAGATAAAAAATAGATCATGAAAGTGTTCAAATTCAAATGCCTCTACTATTTTACCTTTTCTGCAAATAATGATTATGTGTAGCTTGTTTAAAATACCATAATCCATGATAAGTCAAACAACTTAATCTTGAATTTTCATGCTTTAAATTTAATGTTGATAGATAGAGAATAAAGATCTAGCCAAACAGTTTAATCTTGATAGATAAATAGTCAAAATAGAGAATGATAGAGAGCTCATCAGCTTAATCTGAGCCCTTGGAAGAGATAAGGTTAGAAGTTGATAGTTTGTTTTATAAAAGAAAAGGAAACAAAAGGGTTTTCTTACTTAAGTGCACCCACCAAAATGAAGAAAAAATGTTAGGGTAGGTAATGGGTAAGTAGAAGAAAGGTCGCTGAAGTATAGAGTTGATTGGACAAAAGCACATTTATCATGATTAATCATATATTTCAATGTGCATGAGAAATTAAGAAAGCAAAAATAGAGGTTTAAAAGTTGATTCAATTGACTCCCCCTCATTCATTTCATCCCTATACTTACTAATTCCCCATCCACAAGTATGTTTTAGTACTAAAAATCCTTCAAGTCATAAAGGCTCAAAGCATTTCTCTGACTTTTGGTGGGACCGGACCCTCGGTTTAATGACTTATGGACATTAAGTGTTAGAATTCCCTTCATAAAATTCATTTCCCTTCATTACCCTAATAAAACCCCTTTTCCTAAGGTTAAACACCATTTGCATATGACAAGTAAAAATCCCAATTTCATTTCACTCAAAACACCCACAAAAAGTTTTTATCCTAAGTATAAGTGTATGTGAAAAAAATGCGCAAAAATTACATTATGCTTAGTAGTATTTTCACTCCGCTCATTTCAGTTCATATTAATTTCTAACTTAATAATATACCTCCCGGTATACCTTTTCCCATATATAAATAAATCCTGTATATAATACCCCAACCCTTAGTTTAACTATAAACTATATTTTTATCCCATGCCCCCTGACAAAACCCTCTTAACTCACCAATTCTTGGTAAAGTTAAGATAATCCCTTCATTAACCTTTTTTGATCATTTAATCCCATGTTTAACTCGTAAATAATCACAAACCACCATGGATTAAAGCCCCGAGCCCCCTAAAAACCTTTGCCCATTTCATTCGTGATAATCTGTCACCCGACTATTGTCCGATTGTGATCCAGATTTAAACAGGAACGCAACCAATTACAGAGATAACCATATACACAAATATGCAGCAGAAATAATACTTCACTTCATTAATGGAAAATACTGAAATATGCTTACAATCAGAAATGGAAATAAAGTAGCTAGGGCGATGGTAGCTATCTCTGAGAAGAGATGTGTGGGCTACATGCCTCTGAACTGACTTACAATGAGGCTCGAAGGCCTATTTATTGTTGAGAAACAATGAAAAACCCTTAACATTCCAAAACCTAACCCTAGGAGATGAAACGCCAAACTGTGGGCCCCGTTTGGGGGTAAGTTGGTACATCAACTTCCCGGGGTCGTAACTTTAGCATATGATCTCCGTTTGATGCGTACAATAGCTCATTAGAAAGATTTATTCGAGCACTATCATTGTTGGAA
>APFE031610434.1:0-21982 GCA_000404065.3 Pinus taeda | reverse complement strand
TCAAGTCTCGATTATAAAGTTTATATTATGTTTCCAAACTCATTCGAATGAGTTAAAACTAATGGAATGAGATAAAACTAAGGTGATAGGTTAGTTTATTTTTTGAATAGTTTAAAATATCTAATATTTAATATATTACATTAATTAATATATAATATTTAATTAAAATTAAACTAAAATATTATTTAGATTATTCTTAATTAATTAGTTATAAATAGTTTTAGTATTAATTAATTTATAAATAATTATTTATATTAATTAATTAGATTAATTTGTTAATTATATTAGTTAATAACAGCTTATTAAATGATTAGTTTAGTTCATAATTAGCAATTAAATTAGAACTAATTATTAGATAATTAGAGTCTAATTTAGGATTAGATTTCTAATTAAAAATTCTGATTTTTAGCCTAGCAACAAAAATTCCAGATTTATGCCAGATTTGACTCATCAACTTTGGAAGCTCATAGACTGAATTTGACTTGGCCAAATGAGGCCCATGACGGCTCGTTGGAAAGATAAAATCAAGAAGAACATTTCTGGATAGGTTTCACTAATAGATTTGGTCATTAATTGTGTCAAAAATCATGCAGAAAATCAAGCTTTGAATTTCTAAAACAAAATCAATTTTCTGATTTATTTTCTGCGTTTTCATTTGTCCAAGCCTTTTCTGATTGCAGATCCATTCGTCAATAATACCCATGGCCAATTAACCCATACCAGGCATCAATAGAGAGCTTATATTTTATTTTCAATTATTTATTTAAATAGAATTTGATTGGATTTGTTTTAAATACCAGAAATGATATTTTGATTTTATTAATTGCATCTTAATTTATTTTGATTTCTTTTTGCAGGAAAACAATGGAAGAAATATGGAGAAAAGGATCTCAGTTAATGAGAATACCCCAACAATTGAAGATTAGAAATTTTGAGCAAATAAAATTGGATTTGACAGATTTACCTTCAACAAACTTTTCACTCAAGAATTCCTTTGCAAATATTATAAATAATAGATTACAAAATGTAATAAGGGGCTGCTCTGCTTTGCAATTTTAGACTTCCAAAGCACTTCTGTAATAGGAATTTAGAGTTGTAGGAGAGAGGAGAGAAAATCTCAGATCTAGGGATTATTGAGGATTTTTCCTTTGTATCTTGAATTATGCATGATGGGCAAAGTTTGCACTATTGTGGCTTTAGTTTTGAAGGCAGAAGTTCAAGAAATGTAAAGAGTTGTTGGAGACCAGGGACAGAGAAATGGATGCAATAAATTGCTATTTTTAATACTATTATTTCAAATATCAGTTTCATTTTTGTGTCATTTTATTCATGTTTGTGCACTTTTGTCAATATGGGTAATTTGTCTCAATATTGTTATTACATATCTCTGTTCTTATGAATTAATTTCTGATTTTTGAGTAACTATTTACTCAGAAATCTGTCTTATAAAACTGATTTATTGAATGGTAATGTGTTGTGAACTATTTCCACATATTATTGTTTAATTATTGGATTTATTGATTTGATAATCAATATCATTTTTGTGAACTACTTCCTCAGTGTTGTTTGTTTATTATTTCAGTTAAGAGGTCTCTATAGGATGTGTTTTGGTATCCATAATGTTAGTTAATTGAACTACTTCATTAACTTGATATTCATGATAAACAAGACATATTTAAAATCTCAATACTTTAAATATCTTGCCCTTGGTTGGGTTAGATCTATATCTGCCTAATTAAGATAGGATTACGATTAGTTTATTTTTCTTGCATTATAGAATAAGTTTGCATTCAGAGTAATTTCCACATTCTTTTAAGTCCTCTTCTCAAAGAGGCAAAATTTTAGTTGTGGCTTCACTGGACCCAAATCAGCTTAAGGGTTATTCTCTTGTCTGATCAGCAAGAAGAAGTGATTTGATATCCCTGTCTATTGGCAGTTAAAGATACATCATAAACCAATAGAAATAGGGAAAAGATAACTTGACCTAGTTAAACTAGTCAGAGCCACTAATCCAAACGGAAAAGGAGCTGCTTTAAGGTCCGAACCGGGTGGTTATCCCCCAATGTTGTTGCAGCGATTTTTGAGGCATCAACATAAGGCTCAAAAGTCTCAATTGTTGACCCACATATCAACTCTTCATAGTGAACTTCATCTTCTTCTTCCACAAGAACTTGTTCCTATGTTGTCACACATTCACACATCCATGCATTTTTATATTCCTTATGCTGCAATAAATCACTGCTTCTCTTATTTAAAAGACATTATTCATCCTCCTTTACTTTAGAGTTTTTATCTTCGAAAAGATACTTCCTTATAGTTTAGATAGTTTCAACAAATTGTTCATCCTCTACAAAACACTCTTTTACTAGTGTTCTTTCTCCCTCTACTATGTCTTTTTCATAGAATTCTTCCTTAACATCTTTCAGTAGATGTCCTTCTCCGTTGATTGTATCAACAACTTCCATGGTTATTTCCATTGCGCCTATCATCATGATGAACTAATGATCCTTTACTATGTTTTTAGCTAACATAGCTTCTTCTTCAAGCTTGCCTTCAGTCTCTTACTGTTTACCTTCTCCAAGAACTATCATGGTCTCATCATCTGCATTATCATTATCCTGCATTTGATTTTTATCACTAACATCAATCAAACTCATTTGATTATCTTTCTGAGAGAGTATTCATTCATTCTTCATCAGAATAAGATCCTGATTCTTCATCTCCATGACAGCTTCTATAGACTCAACCATAGACTTTTTCTTTTTTATGCAGTCAAATTCCTTCTCTTTTGAAAAGCTTTCTCGGTCACCTTTCGCTTCTATATATTCATTACCTCTTAAGATATCTTCAAAAGGTTGCTTTTCTCCTGCAATATCTGTCATCATACACAAACTATCAGTTTTAAAAACATAATACTATGTTGTCTCACTTGATGGTTCGACCATCATATCTCCTTGTTGTTCTGAATCCTTCATATGATTCAGAAATTCTTCGATGGTCTCCTCTTCAATTTCCTCAAGCTCTTCACTTGGTTGCTTGATATCTTTCTCCAACTGCATATGAGATCTATCTATCTCATCTTCTTCCAAAACATAATTTAGATTCTGCTGGTCTTCTTTCTTCTTCATGACAATATTAGAAAATTGTCCTTCCTTAGATGCCTTACCTATAAACATACACAAATTGTCAGTTTTAAAGCCATGTGACCCTTTGGCCTTACTTGAAGTTTCAACCTTCAAGTATTCATCTTCACTTTCTCCCAGAATTTCACCTTGTTCTGGTTCACAAATGGGTCTTCCATTCCCAACTCAACTTCCTTGAGTTTTTCCATCAACCACTTCACTTGCATTTGCTGTAGCCTTCTCTGTATTTTTTGCCACTTCACTGGATTCCTCCTCAAGACCCAACCTAGTCTCTAACTTTCCTCAAGAATTCTCCTTAATGCATTGAGTTGTTCTTTTAACTCTACAACTTCCTGGTCAATTTCCTCTTGACCCATATTCTTGCCATTTGCCTTGGCATCCTTCTTCTCATATCTTCTATTGTGGCTTCTCTCTGAACCTATGCTATGAAATTTAGTAGTCATCTTCTTCTCCTCTATCTTCATGAACTTCTCACTTATCTGCAACAAGCTTCTGCTACAACTAGTCCTCCTGGCTACAATCTTACCTCGCTAATCTCTCCTCACTTAATCTTTTGGTAAGCACGGGTCCTCTGTCTCGAACCTCCCCTTTAGCAACACCTTTGCTCCTTCTAGGCTTCTGCAATCTCTCACTCTCCCTTGAGAACACTTCAGTTTTGCTCTCTGTCCAATTTCTGGTTCGATTCTTCAGGTTCACTACCACTTTTCTATCAGAGTATTCTCCTTACTCTGACTTCAAGAACACATCTAGTTCCCTTCTCATAGCTTTTGTTGTTGTCACCTGTGCATTAATATATAAACACACATTCTCAATTTGAAATAGAACATAACATATTACCTCTCTTCCAAGACCTCAGTATGATATTGTTTCACCCATTCTTCCTCTGCCTTGAATGGATTGTCCTCTATTTTGTCTCCAAGTCCTCTTTCCTTCAGAACTTGAATTAAGCAATCTTGTTTTTTCTTTCCTTTAAGGAATCCTCTATTCCTGCCTATTCCAAGCCTCTGCTAGAACTGCTACCCATCATCTATGTGTATCTTCTTCTATCAGAATAGAATACGATTCTCCTCTTGCCTACGTAAACATCTTTACATATAACTCTACTTTTAATTCTTTCACATAGAATTTTTCTATTGTGTCTAACCCCAATTGTTTCACTTACAATTCTTCTCTAACCTTAGTTCTGTTCTAATACAAATCTGTTGTGATTACAAATCTGCTCTGATACCACTAATGGTGCAAGGTTACCCCCACACATACCCACAAATTGCATAAGAGTGCATAAACACAACTATCCCAGGTATTTGATTCACAAAGGAGTCAAAATTTCATATTTATATATGGTTAAGGCCCTTCACCACCAATTCCTTTGTATAGGAACCCAATCACCCCACCAAAACCTCTCTATCGGAACCTTTAACTAGATCTGAAGCCTTTGTATAAGACTTTATTAAAGTCTTCATTCATAATCCTTCTGTCGGGATTTAAAAACCCTTCAACACCTTTTCATAATGTTATAAATGCATAAGCGCATATATATCAACCACCCCTCTTAAAGCTTGGTTAATATATATATTTATACACAATAACCTTCATTTGTGCAATTTCCTTATAAATACGTTTACAAAGAAAACCTATGCAAATATACCCCTTTCTGCTTTCTGTACAGCTTCAGCACAGATTTTGAGGTTTAAGCTGATCGCAATCACTATCGGCTATTTCCCCTGGCCTTACCACATATGTAGTTCATCACCCCTCTGACTCCGATATGTGACTATCCGAGTCGTTAATTATATGTTCAAGCTTTTAAACACTCACACAACTCTTTAACAATATACAAAGGATTTACCTTAACCTTTTGCCTGAACCAATATAAAGCGAACTTAAAAGCTTAGACGTTGTAGCTCAAAGTGATGTTGGGTCTGCTCATCCATTGGGCCTTTACATTATCGCAAGCCTCTTTCCAACGCCAATTCTTGATCTTCCTATGCCTTCGATCGCCGATTAGCGCTTAATCTATTTCGGCGTATCAACGTTCCTTCACACTGGGCCTTGACTTCTTCAAACTACCGATCTGACCAGTTCTCTAGGCCAGATAAGGCTATAAATTGGCCCCTATAATATTTCACATATGGAACTCAGCTCCAACTGTGTTTTGCACTAATTTTCAGTGTAAACTGGATTTTGGGTTGCAAGACCTAATCTCCATAAATAATTCTGCCGATGCAATGTTTCGCCTTCCTCTTTAGCGAAATCATTTGGATCGTTGATCCATGTGATCAAATGGATCTTGTGCACTTGATAACTTATTGCATCACTCTTTTGTTTGTTTAATTTTTTTCGACTAAGTCTTTAGCTTCCCATGGTTTAGCTTCTCCTCAAAGGGTTTCTTCAAAGGTTCTGGGTCTTTTGTTTCCGCTGCTTAACTACTCTTCTAAACTCAACTTCTCGAGCTATCAACTTCTCTTCCTCTCGAGATCACTGCTCTGATGTTTCAATTGGATTTGATGATCACTTACAAATTTTCTAAATCATTCTCCTCTCTATGATTCGTCTTGACTCTGCCTACATACAATTATTGCAGAATTCCAATTCATAACAATTTCAACACTTGAAATACACTTCTCTATGGTCGAAACCAAACTTTGTATTTATAAAAATACACAATGATTATAGTCTAAGACTCTCTATCTCTCATACAAGCCTAATCCTCAACTATTTGTGGCCTCTTTTCTTCTTTTCCTTCCTGGAGGCTTACATATATTTATAGAACACGCAGGTTCATCGCACATATATTTATATGGAAACATTGGATCGGATCACTGTAAAGGATCCAATCACATCCTTTCCTCAAATATCTCAACTAAAGCCCTAAAGCTCGCTATAGAATACATATGGCAGATTACATTTAATTAATTCTTCTAGAGACTTATCCATTCCATCATTTAAGCTCTGTTTTAAGCAAAAAGTGCCCCTGTTTAGCTCAATGGTCCACGTCTGCCTTGGATTCCATTGTTTGATTGGGGGGGCTAGATGCTCCTGCATCAATAGTGCAAGAATATTTAGACTATGGACAACCCCTATAATAACAAAAAACAAAATAATGTAGTTAGAATATTTTGTCTCTTTTAGCCTTCAGGGATTACCTAGGACACAATTTGTCAAAAGCATAGACAATCAGTCCAACATAAAGAGATTAAAATATCAATAAGATTGTGAACTATTGAATAGATAATTAATCTACTAAAGCATCGACAAGTCCAAATCATTTAGAAAAATAGATGCATGCCCTCAAGTTCCCCCTAGATTAGTTTTGTGTGGGCTCCAATCAGCTTTGGAGAAAGAACAATCTTGACCTTCACCGCTTAGATAGGATCTATCAAATTTCCCACTTCTAAGAGGCTAAGTCGAAGGATCTGCTAGCCTTTAAATGTTACATTTCTACAAGATCAAAGAGAAGTTTTAATGCCTCTGCTAGGATCTGAGTGGCTCCCTCTTCAAAAAATTTCATTATCTAAAATAGAGATATTTAGCTCTTTTCTAATGGAGATTCTTAGGTATATAATCTATACATCAAAATCATCGGTGCATCTCTCTATCAAGAATCCTCTAATCCTTCTTCATCCCCCTCCACAAACCCCCCCTCCAAAGCCCCCCTACTAGGTTGTTCTACTTTCAAGACACTTTAGAGGAGCTCCCATCGTAGAGCTTAAGATAGAATTCATTAGATCACCAAATAGAGAAACTCTAAGAAGGCCGAATGCTAGAGAAAAAATACCTTAGCATAAAATACCACTCTGCAAACTCTACCATGAAACCAATATTCTATTTGCAGTTTCTTCCTCCTAGCCTTCTGTTAGCAAAGATGGGTCTCCTCAATCTAAGGCTCCTCCTAGACTCCATCCTGGGATTACGAAGTCAACCCTTATAAACCCCATGCACTATCCTAATGACCCTCTCAGACAATGCATCAGATCCTTCACAATGATTGAGGGCTTGCATGTCGACACCTCTCCTCTCCCGTCCCCTCTCTTCCAGCCTCAGCTTCTAGTTCCATAACCACTTGACATGTTCTTATGGAGATTTCACTATATATTCATTGTTTGTCTTTGTCATTGTCTTTTTAGGAATATATTAGCTTCTTGTAGTTCTATTATTAGAAATTTCCATGTTTTTATCATGGTAGTTATAATAGTTTCCTTTGCATTCGCACAACGAATGACTTTGGAAGTACTCTTTTAGTCCCACTGACTTAATATCTGTGATCATTCATTGGAGGATGAGAAAATTATCCATCTTATATTATCATGGCATCATATAAATGTTGGGAAAAGGAAATAAGTAATTAGAACCCTACCATACTAGTATGAAATTAATTATTCTTTAAAAACTTATTTTTCTTTTTGGGGGAGCTTATTATGGTGCCTAAAGATTGAAGAAAGGAAAAGGGAATTACAGTGTGCACACATGTATATAAAAGTGGGGTGCATTCTAAAGCCTCACTGAATATGTAGGTGATTGATAACTTTGTCTGTATTTGTGATGATAGTTTGCACACATGTATATAAAAGTGGTGTACATTCTAAATCTTGACTGAATATGCAGGTTATTAATAACTCTATCTATATTTCTAGAGAGAGTGTGTGTGTTTTCAATTCATATCCTACTTATATATCCACGAGACCTATTTCGGTATCAACTTAAGTCAAGATTTATTTTGATTCAGATAAAATAAATGCTAAAATCAATTCATATCCTACTTGTATATCCACGAGAAATTTTTCAGTCCCAGCTCATGTGAGGATTGAATTGGGTTCAGATTAAAGAAATGCTAAAATTAAATATCATTAAATTATCCTGTGTAGGATCTGATATATCTGGAAGCATTTAGTTTATTTTAATCCCCCAAGGGTTTGTGAAGAGAAATGGGTACCTTGGAATGAGACCATAGAAGTGCTGGCGATGATTGACATGTTGCTAAATAAGCCAGTTAGGTCGAATATTCTTGAATCCTCATCAGAGACATTACCACAGCCATTATTACATCTCACACTAACATTTCTTGGCAATATTACATGCACTAAAATTTCATTTGAGGAAAGAGAAAAAGATTCACAAAACACCCATAAGCCTATCGTGACGAATTTTAACCATTGATGTATGAATTTTCATGTCTCAGTGGTAAATAAATACAATTAGGTAGTCTAATGGATATGTGTGTGCTATTTTAAATAACCATTCTTATGCCTCCTCAAACCAAGCTTGGAAGGAAGATAGATTTCCTCCTATGAAATAAACATACGCATGCCTCCTCAAAACAAGCTTGAGAATGGCATAAATTTACATGGCCTTCCTTGATCCTAGCCTTGCACCTTTCCAAAACTTCTCCAACATATTTCAGTACGGAGGAAAAATATTTCTACAAGCTTTTCGATATCTCTGAAATATACAAAGCATGTCACACCAACTGATATGTGGGAGTATTGGTTTCATTGGTTATTTTTGAAAATCATGGATGCTGCTCGGACATAGTAAATCATATCGACTTCAAATAGAGAAATGTGGGGAATACTGAGGATTGTGCTGGGAAGTCTACAATTTTTTTTAAGAAACTGCATGTGTACCACACATCTGATCGCTCTCCTTCTGTATAAATTCTGCAAACATGACTGTTGTCACAGCAAGACCTTTATATCAAGAAAAATAATCAGTTTGATAACAACACATCTCAGTAACAATAATGAAAGGAAAAGAGGACTGAGGAAAATACCATAGGCATGACCAATAATATTTTTATATCTAAATTCGATGGTGAGTGCCAAGTAGATGCACATGAGTATCCCATTTATTTATGTAATGTATATTTTGCCATACATCAGCTTTTGAGGTGTGCATAACTTACACCCATGGAAGACAAATCAAACATGAGTATAGATTCATTATTGAAAATGTATATGAGATGGCTTCCTGACTTCCCACTATTGCTGCTAAGTTAGCCACTATGAAGCTTGGCCATAATTCAACTTTTGCATTTAATTCATTCTTATATTAACACTCATACAAGTGTCCTAGTTCTGGATTCAAAATTCTTGTTAGAAAAGAAACTTTGGAAGTGTTGATGACCCCAATATGACCAAATTGTTTTCACAAGTCTACAAGTCTCTCCAGTTCAGTGAAAAAGCATATTCTATGCTCCTTTGTTATATAAAATACAACTTCCCAACTTTTCAATATCTTCAAGGCATAATAGACTTATATGCTATCTTGATGAAAATGTACTCACCTAGTATCAACATATAGAAGTTGCTCTATATGTCCTCTTTGAGTTGGGAAATAAATGCAACCTCCCCCATGTAGGGGAGAATCAAACAAGGATAGAGAACTCCTATGAAAACTATCTGTCATTACATACCATATTTTAAATTGATTATTTCTTGCTGGATTTAAGTGTCGTGGAACCAAATACGTTTGCTCACCTTAATTGCCAACTGTGAGAAGTGTCCTAAATCAACAAACATAGACTTGTCACCTACCAATCATCCCTGATATTCTTCAATATAAGCACATAAAATAAAATTTCTTTTGTAATTAAGAGCTAAAGATCTTTTGGTTTCAGTTGTAGTGCCATCCATTTGTTTAAGCTCTTTTTATGTTGATTTTTAGTAGGTGGATCGTTGCCCCTCTCTATCTATCGTGCAAGGGTTGTTTTCCTTGGGGCTAATTCATTGCCATCTTGTTGGTTGTTTTCTTGCGGGGTGACGTGGGTGGTGATATGCTGAAGTTTTAACCAACAGTGTCTTTTTCTTTAATTCACCACTTAATGGAGCCTAATTGGTAGCTGGTACATGTTGTGGTGCCTACTGTTGTTTCTTATCTTCCAATATTACTTCAACCACTGAGTCCTCATCTGATGTATCAGTACCTGTAACATTTTTTGCTTCAGCGTCCTTGGATTCTCCTTGTTTTTTTGGTACCTAGTTTGATGTTTGTGTTTGGTTATTGACCATTAAAGGCTCATCATATGATGTGTCAGTGTCATTAAAGATTTGTGCTTCTGCCTCCATAGTCTTTACTTGTGTCTTAATAGAAATATCCTGTAATGTTATTTTCTTCTTTTTATACCAGAGTTTCGTGAATTTCTTCTGCATATTAATATTAATAGTACCCACAGATTCCATCGAAGGATATTTCAAAACAACATCCATGTTATCCATATCTGAAATATTAAAATCACAATGCAACACATACTTATCCATAGAAAGTTTCAAATCTTTATAAACTTGAACATCCTCATCATCAACCTGCGTGTTTTCAATGTGTTTTGTTGAAACTTGCAATTTTTTGCCAAATTAACATTGATAAAATTATGCTTGCAGCTAGGATTTATAGACACAATGATCTTCTCCTTCTGAATACATCCATGAACCTGCAATAAGGAGATACCAATAGAAAATAACCCTTTAGGTTTCTTGGTTTCCTTCTTTCTTGTAAAAATAAAATCTTTGCTAGGTTGTGTGCCTGTATGTCTGAGCTTAGTAAGAGGATCCAAAAAATTAGATTTAGGGTCAAAGCGGTCACAAATGGATTTTGCAAACATCTCCCAAGTAATTGTCCTTGGATAAAATTTAGAATGCGACTACCACCATTGCCATCTTTCTTGGTCCAAGTAAATGGATGCCACACGTAGTTTAGTTTCATCATCTACGATGTGATTCAAAGTGAAATATTCTCTCATTTGTGCCAGCCATATTTCCATATTAGAGCCATCAAATTTGTACATCTTCATCGAATTTCGATCTAAGAACTGGAATTTCAGATTCGCGCTGCAGCTGTCTCGCGTTCACAATTTTTTTTGAAAAAGAACTCATTTTAAATCAGCGATATCTACCTCATCTGTACTCTGATTCGACTGATTTTTTTTTTTGAAATTGGGTATATTTTCAAAGAAATTAGATCTACAATTAGATTATGCAAATATTGCCCCAAAACATATCAATCTGATCTGCAAACTCGCCACCCCTAAAAATGTCTACAACGCAGCTGATTTTCAAATCAGCGATATGTCCCTCATCTAGACGCTGATTCGATCGATTTTTTTTTTCAAAATTGGGTATTTTTTCACAAAGAATTCATATCTACAATTAGATTCTACAAATAGTTTCTCAGAACATACAGATCTGATCTGCAAACTCGTTGCCCTGAGAAATATCTGCAACGCAACTGATTTTTAAATCAGTGATATCTCCCTCATCTCGACTCTGATTCGGCCGATTGTTTTTTTCAAATTGGGTAATTTTCACCAAAAACTCAGATCTGCAATTAGATTCTATAGGTTTTCCACCAGAACATACAGATCCGATTTGCAAACTCACCACCCCGAAAAATGTCTACAACACAGTTGATTTTTAAATTAGTGATATCTCCCTCATCCGGATTCTAATTCGGCCGATTTTTTCTTTTCTTTTCTTTTCTCTCTCTTTTTTTATTTTATTTTTATTTTTATTTTTATTTTTTCAGATTGGGTTTTTTTCCCAAAAAACTTAGATCTGGAATTAGATTTTGCAGATTTTGCTCCAAAACGTACATATCTGATCCACAAACTTGCTGCCCCTAAAAATGTCTACAAAACAGCTTATATTTAAATTAGTGATATCTCCCTCATCCAGGCTCCTATTTGGCCGATTTGATTTTTCAGATTGGGTATTTTTTTGCAAAGAACCCATATCTGCAATTAGATTCTGCAAATATTTCACTACAGCATACAAATATGATCTTCAAAGTTGTTGCCCCAAAAAGTTCCTGCAAAAATAATAATAAAAAAATCTTGTTTGCCCAAGAAACTGCTCTGATACCACTTTTTATAGATCTGACCTGAAAATATATGAGAATACAAATATACCCAAGAAATAATAAGATATAAATAGATAGAAATGTTTCACTTTATTAATAGAACCCTTAAGGTAGAGCAACACCATACATTCACTCCTTAATGAAGGAGAACACTCCATAAGCCATACACCTATTCATACAATAATCCTTGACCTCTCTCAATGGGGAGTCTTTAGCCTCTATATAGGTCTCATACATACAATACCATGGATCATTACCATGGTTCCCTCAATACCATCTATCTAATTCCATGAGCTTATTACATTATTGCTAACTACTTATGGTCCCTTACATAATATGGGTTAACCAACTTATTTATTACTATAGCCCATCCCATTATTACAATATTCCCTTCGGTACGTCCCTCTCTACCCCATATTATCCCCCCTATGTATACTACATGATTCAATTATATTAGCATCCACTCTCTCAATTTTTTTTGTAGAGTACTAAATATCTTACATAAATAATCACCTCCATTTGAAAAGATTCCTATAAGGGAATTTTGTAAACCTTGACAATCATTCGCTGAAAACATTAATTTAACTTTTTAAAGATTTTGTAAGACATACTAATAAGCTGGACTAGCTTGGATCCTTTTCTCGTAGGTGATTTATAGAAAGTTAAAAAAAAAAAGACAAATATGTAATGCAAAAGACTATTCCTCTAAGGGACTCTCAGCCATCCACTTTGTTCTTACAAAGGATATTAAACATGCAATAGGCTCAGATGGCTCTGAAAACCTTAGCCACAAATTTAACAAAGGGCATTGTACCTGTAGAATGGGTAAGCCTTTTTCCCCTTTTAACGCTCATCTTGAAATAACCCTAACGCTCAAAAAATTGAGTAAGGATTAATTAACCTCAACTCAAGGTAAACAAGTTGAGACAATGTCGAAAACCTTAAAGGTAAACAAAAAAACTTACCCGTTAAAGAAGATAGGGGGCATAGAGACACAAAAGATCACATGAATTTGCATGCCAGAATATGAATAATGGTTTTGCCTCTAGAACATTGTTTAACCAATATAAATAACAAAGCTTTTTTTTCGTCATGGAACCAAAGACATTTGGTCACCTTAATTCACAACTCTGAGAAGTGTGCCAAATCAAAAACCATAGCCTCAGCTCCTGTCTACCATGAATAATATTCTTCAATATAATCACACGAAATAACGTTTCTTATGTAATTAATAACTAAAGAGTCAAACGAGAATGCCTCTCTCTGAAAACCTTAAATAGGGAAACCTATAATGCAAATGACTATGCCTCTAAGAAACTCTGAGCTATCTACTATGTTCTTCTGAAGGAAGCTAAACATGTGTTAGGGTGAGATGGGTTTGAAAATTTCTACAACCTTAAACGAAAATAAATAACTTACGAGTTAAACTTGTAGATAAGAGGGATAGAGAAGCAATGCATGGCATGGGTTTTCACTGTAGAATGGGTTCAAATGGGTTTGCATCTAGAACCTTGAGTAACCAACATAACGGGTATGGGAACAACCGTCTCAGAAACCCTTCGAACTACCTTCAATCCAATGATTTGACATTCTCCAATAGTCTACGATATAATCCAATGGTTCAGAATGATGATAGTTGTGAAATACTTCTCAAAGGGAATTTCTTACGACGTAAATATACATATCAGATTAAAATATAAAACATATAAATAGTACTTATAAATTAATATCTTTTTTACCGTATAAATTGAAATATAATATGACATATAAATGTTACTTAAAAATTAACATCCATTTTAACATATAAATTAAAATAATGATTGCATAAACATCTTTAAATTTAATTAATAAGTGATAAAAATTTAATATTTTACAATATAACAAGAATATACCCAGAAGAGAAAGATAGAAAGAGAGAGGGAGAGAGGGAGATGAGGGAAGAAAATCATAATGCCATGGGATAACACCATGGTTTATCAATACTATGGGCCATGTATGCTTTTCATTATTATGTTACAGATCTAGGCTTTTAATTATTCAATTACAATAACATGGGCCAATACCATGGCTTATCAATACCATATGCCAAAAAAAGCATAACTTATTTCAAAATCAAAATATTTTTCAAATACTTTATTTTAATTTAATTTTATAACATTTTTTAATTAAATCTAAAATGAAAAAGGTTATAAGTACTATTGAGGTATATCTAAACCCTCCATCCTCACAAGTACTAAAAATATCCCATAGAGAGGATAGATGCATTTTAACCGAGGATCAAAGTAGAGAGAGAAAACAAAGTGACTAACAATGATAGAGGAAAGAAAGTGCATAATTCTTTTAAGTCTTTTATTATTGTATTTTCTTTGACATGATTGATCCAAAATATAGATTTAATATTTAACAACCAATTATATATATTTTTAATTTAGATACTTTTTAAAATATAATACAATGGGATCATATTTAAGAGAGATAGTGAGATGGAAGGGGAATAGAGTGGGGGAGAGAGACAGATGCATTGATTTTAGTGTAGATGTTGATTTCTGATTTGATACAACTAGATGTATGATTTACATTAATTTCGAAGTAATTAGATTAATAATGTGCATTTATTTTAGTGTAAGCACATCTCTTCCCCCTCCATCTATATCTCTATCTCCAATTTTCTCTCCTTCTTTATCTCTTTATATCGCCCCCCAAACATACACACTCTCTCTCCACATCTATCTATATATCTCTCTCTCCATCCTTTTTCCACTCCCTTTCTCTCTCAACACTTCTCTCTCATATCTATATCTTTTCCTCACCCCCAAAACATGAAAACTCTCTCTTATTGCGCGCACATAAACATTATTCATGAATTGAATTGATTTATTTGTTACAATAATTCAACCATAAATACAATACTTGAATTTTTATCTTAAATAAAATGTTCTCTTACCCAAAATGTCTTCTTCTTAAAACTATAAATTGTTCGTAATTCACTATAGTCTTATTATTCAAATTTTCTATTGTTCAACATTCTTACATTGTCACTGTGCACTTGAACATTTTATTTCATCATTTTTCATCATTCATGTTACTGAGAGTCTCTCTCATATTAACAAACTTAAACAAAGTTAAAGTTAAATTGACCTATTAAACATATTTAGCATATTTAAAATAATCAAAATAATTATATGTTCAACAAATTTTGTATGAATCCACACGACTAAAACCAGCGTAGATCCATCTTAACTTCAGATCTATCAAGATTCTAGAGGGATCAAATCTCTCAAGGTGCAAACATTTCCTCAAGTTTTGCACTCAAAAACAAGTTTGCACGTCGAGATATTTAATCCCTCTCGGGGCTTGATAGATCCCAGGTTAAGATGGATTTAAGTTGGTTTACAAAACTAAATCATCATGAACCATTAGATATGTAAGAACTTCTCATCAAATCATTATGAAAGTCTAATCAAGCATATAATCCAAATCCTTCATCAAATCATTATCAAATTCTAATCAAGCGTGTAATACAAATCCTTGATCCAAATCCATGGATCCATAGATGACGAGTATTATGCAAAAAATATTATTTTGTTTTGACATTCAAAGGTTTAGTTGTTGCACGTGTGTTTCTTACATTTTCACTTATGTTTCTTGCAAATTAGAAACTAAAAAATCAATTATATTTTTGTGAATTAAAAGCTATAAAATCAACTATACTACTATGTTGCTTATACATCCATGCTCTATAATTTCTACTCTTTCTTTTTTTTTTTATCAATTAAAACAAAAAAACTAGTTTCACAATCATTAAAATCTAAATTAACATTTAGGCCTCTAGTATTCATATTTTTGGTAATTCACATCTCAAAAATCTATATTTCCAGTTTTAAAATCTAATGTGCAAATAATCCTTCAGATCATTTAAGGAAATTGAATTAAGATGCGAACACTCTTCCTTTCCTAAATTTACATGTAGCTCCTGCTAATGTCTGTAGTGCGATGCAAATAACTATGTTTATGGTAATAATGGTGGATTTGAAATCAGAGACTACCAAATATTGCAACGATATTTCAGTCAAAAGCTGTGAACTCTAATGTATGTAGGGTTCTTCAAATTTAATCCATGATCTATCTCGAATTTGAATCTACTTAGAAAATCATTCTGTGGTTTTCGATATTTAACAATTTTAGATATATTTAAGTGCCATTTCTGCTTTAGAATTACATTGATACTTGTAAAACAAAGAAGCTCGCTTGGAGTTCAGCTGGGCCATGAAGATCTCTACTCTAAAAATTATGTGACATGTATGCTCCAATGTTGAATCATCGAACATAAATCAAGTAGATATTCCAGTTATAAGACATACCAATTTTAGATATAGTTAAGTGCCATTTCTACTTTAGAATTACATTGATACTTGTAAAACAGAGAAGCTCGCTTGCAGTTCAGTTGGGCCATGAAGACCTGTACTCTAAAAAATTGAGTGAGATGTATGCTGCAATATAAAATCATTGAACATAAATCAAGTAGATATTCCAGTTATAAGACATCAAGTATATATTCCAGTTACAAGTTTCAAAAATTCCCATAACAAAAATTATGCCACTAGAAATTAGAAATTCTGACACTTGGCCGTGTTTTATAGTTTGTTGTATTGGAGCGTACTACATCACTAAGCTTTGCCAAACATCTTGGAGACCAACTTCTTAAAAGTTACATAGCACTATAAATTACTGTAGAATTGCCAACTGAAAGCATTAGCATATACTAATGTTGTTTCTCACAAATGATCTCCAAGCATGCCCCATGAAGGCAGAAATTGGTCTCATGACAATTAATGGGTCTGAGGTCTCCATTTTCTGTGTAATAACTTTTATCAATTTGTTTAACAAGATTAGTAATATATGTTTATATATGTCTATCAAATCAATTTTGTTTATTAGGGTTACAAGATTTGTATGAAAAAACCGATGAGTTCTCACATTGAGAAAATTTCATAGGTAACATGAAAAAGAGGTCAAGAACACTAAAATAAGATAAACAAAGTTTTAAGCTAGTGAAATGTTAACAAATTATTTTTTTAAATTAAAATAAAAGAATATTTTAATTATTTATAAAGTTTTAACTTTATAATTTGTCATGGCCAATGCAAAATTAATAGTAGTCAACATGAAAATACATTTCTAGAGCCTTATCTAGAGAGAAACTAGTAATATTTTTTTAATTATTTATAAATTTAAACCTTATGACTTTCCATTTCTAGAGTCTTACTTAGAGAGACCAGTAATATTTTTTTAATTATTTATAAATCTAAACCTTATAACTTGCCATGGCCAATGCAAAACTAATAATTGTCAACGTAGAAATCCATTTACTTCATTATACATATTAAGTTACTAAAGTTAAAAAAATTATAAGAAATAACTTAACTATAACTTTATTTAAAATAATTACTATTATTATTAATAATATAAATAATATATATATTAAACACAAATATCTTTAGAAAAAAACTTGTACAAGATTCTTAACCATCTATATTGACCCCACTTTGTTTTGGAGATTATAGACTTTATTATGATACCATCAACCAATACAATGGCTAATCAATACCACATGCCAAAAAAACCATAACTCATTTCATATAACATAGGTTTACGTTACATTTCTTTTAATTAATGAACTTAATTAAAAGGGAAAAAAAAGAGTAGCTACTTCGAAAATAAATGTCTACTTTTGGTTTATGTAATTACTAAGAATATTTTAAAATATTCTATGGAGGTAGACAGAGAAAGCAATATAGGTTATAATCAAGAAAACTCAAGAAAAGGGAGAGGGGAGACTATAAAACACACCAATTGATAATATAATGGATGACAAGTTTCCAATATTGGTCCATCCTCTGTCCTCTATTCCCCTTGTTGAGTTCTGAATCAGAGTTGGAACGTGCATCTAATTCTGAAGCCTTTAGCCCAATCACTAGTGACCGCTTGGCTCGACACTCACTTTTTTGGAACTCACACCACTTTCCACTGTCCTTTTTCAGCTTCACGACAATGTTCTTTGCTTGTGGCTTTGGTGAGTTGTCCTAGGCCACCCCGCCTTGGCTTTGTCCTTTATTCTACGGTTTGGGGACACCTTTCCCTTGCTTCAGATTTGCAAATCCAAAGTCTCATGTCTTCTGTTTAAACTTTTTCTCGATCTCGACGACATATCGGTATGTCTTGCTAAGCAAGGAAATGATCAGGAATTCTATTTCATCCTAGATGTACTTCTATAGCAAGCATTGGTATTTGAGTAACAAATGCTACTCCAAATCCTTGATACCCAACTTTGTGCAAAGGGTATGAAAAATATTGGTAAACTCCAGAAGGTCTTTGTCCCTTCCCTGCTGCAGCGTGGTCCACTTTATGTATTGATTCTCATAGCTTCTGACACAGTATTACTGCTCCTTCATGGCAGTCTGGAATGAATTCCAAGAGGGTTCTATTGAAAACAGTGAGGTTGTACTTTCATCCTTTTTCTTGCAGTAGGTTTCCCACAAGTCCTTGACTTGGGGGCGGCTTTGAGAAGAGCAAAAGTAATCTTTTCCCACCCAAAAAAATCATGAATAAAAAAATACCCTTCTAGCATATTTAACCATTTATCTACGACGTCTACATTTATATGACCCTCAAATATGGGAATGTCAAAGTTAACTTGTACCTTAAAGGGTGTGGCACTTCCAAAGTAGCTACTGAAAGTAGATGTGTCGCCCCTGGGTAGCCGCTGAAGGATCTGGGCAAAGTTGTCCATCATCACGTTACTTTGTCGCTCGAGGGCCTCTTTGAGCAATATTTTGATAGAATCTCCTACCTTGTCATCTTTCTTTTCATCTACCATTGGAGGCCATCGGGATTTGTGAGGCTGGTGTTGCAAAGGTTCAACTAGTTCAAGCCCTGACTCCTTATATCCCAACCTCTTTAGGGACATGCACGCAAAAATAGAGAAAGTGCATACCACTCTGATACCATTGATCCAGATTTAGAAATGAACGCAAAAAAGTACAAAAATAAACACAAATACATAGATACAACAAAAATAATACTTGATTTTATTAATGGAGAATACTGAAATATGCTTACAAACATAAATGGAAATAAACTAGCTCGGGCGATGGTAGTTTATCTTTGAGAAGAGATGTGGCAGCTACATGCCTTTGAACTCCCTTACAATGAGGCTCAAGGGCATTTTTATTATTGAACAATAAGAGAAAACCCTAAACAACCAAAAACCTAACCTGAGGAGATGTAACACCAAGAGTTTATGGACCCTGTTGGGGTGAGTTGGACGATGAACTTCTCGGGGTCGCGACTTGGTCATATTATCTCCGTTTGACATGCATGATAACCCATTGGATAGATCTCTCTAAGGACTATGAAAAAAAGATGATATAAGACAAAAAGTCATTGGCAGTAGATTTCAAAAAAATGTTGTTTAGGGCCTCAAAATGACTCCGATCATTTTAGGACCCAAAAAACTTCTAAAAATAGTAAACTATGCTATAATTAAGGCAACTGGAAAACTGAAAGAAGAATTGGTGGGGGTCCATGTGAAATTGGCAGGTGGCAACCAATATCCACCTACATCACTATATATTTTTTATTTATATGCAACATTTTTCATAATTTTGACATATGTATATTTCGATTTATATGCACATCCTTGTATGTCATCTCTGTGGAGATACTCTATGTACCCACTTGCATCTAGGAATTATCTAATCGTTAACAAAGAATTTGACAATCCCAAATTTACAAAAGCTAAGAATTTTTAATACAATATGAAAGCTAAGTTGAAAAAATATAAATATTTTTAAATTTTGAATCATTAATTATAAATAATTTAAACTTATACTATTATTTAAAATGCATATGACTAAGTAAGCCAATTTCAATAATTTTAAATATATATTTATTTAGTTGGATCTTTTAAATACAAATTAATTTTCATTTTTTAATATATTTTTCTATAATAATTATGTAAACTATAAATAACTTAAGACTAAATCATTACATTAACTTAATAACTTGAAATATCATCAGTAGTTCTTCAATTTTATCCTGCTTTCACTCTTCCTGTAAATCACCCAATTCTGAACGAAGAGAACAAATAACATCATTTTTAAATTTTTTAAGAAAAATATTGATTTATGCACTCATAACTTCTTCATTGGATGATCTGTATATCTTTGTACCAACATCAAAACTCCTCATTGAAATATTCCTCCAAATACCATATATTTGTTCAAGAAGATTTTCATCACATGCATGAGTATATGGGGGGGTTCTTACTAAACCAAAGAAAAAAGTTTAAAAATGTGTAGGAAAGAAACGAAAAATTGCAAGAAAAACTATGTGAAAAAGAAAACCAAATTAGAGCAAGTCACTAAGGTCAATCCCCTAAGCACCTCCCCAACAACGACACCAAAGTGTTGGGTGGAGTAGATGGTGTATTAATGGACCAAAATTTAATTTAAATATGAGTTTCTTGGGCTTTAAGACACAACATTGGAAATGAAAGACATATCCTTCACCAAACCTACAAAACAAGACCCTAATTTGCCTAGAAATTGTTCACTCGTTGAGCTCTTGCAGTACTACAATTTTTCACTTTCCCCGTACATCCAAAAGAAAAGTGTTGTGCTCCTAGTTTAGGAATCAAATATGCAATCTTACATAAAGAGAGAAAATCATTCTTTGTTCTACTTCTTCAAATCGAGAGATGCCTCAAACCAAAGGCTCAAAACAACGTTTCAATCCAAAAGAAACATTTGCAACAGGAATGAAATAACAACACTCTTAACATAAAAACCAAGTTGGAATAAACAATGATGAAATACCAACAAATCCTCAACAAATATTGGTATAATATTTATTCCAAACCCATATCAATCAATCAAATCAAACAAAAGGATCAAAGAAGATAATCACTCACACTTGCATACTAGTTCAAAGCTTATTAAAAAAATAAGTCAACCTTGATTAACTTACTTCCTTGGTCAGATATAAATTCTTGAAATATTATGTTGTCACTATTCTTCTGGAAAAGGCATAAGGAAAATACTATGTGGTGTTGTTGATGGTTTCTTGGAGATGATACATGCTTGTGACCAAACTTTGAAAACAATACAAGGTATGCACTAAAGATATGAAGCATTTCGGTTTATATATATATCAACTCTAGTCTAAATGTGTAAAGCCAAATAAATCGAGAACAATATTACAAACTTTGCAAGTTATAGTTTAATTTGACCACACGATATGAGTCATACATCCATTCAACAAAAGACTTTATAATTCACCAAAATGCTTCATATTTTCAACCATCATGACCATATAATGTGTTACCCTCAAACCCCCTACGACTCCCACCACTATGTAATTTGTGCAACGAAGGGGGGCTCTGCGCCCCTTCTAACCCCCCAGTTAACTACGTGGGCTAGTCGTGGAAAGAATATAACACAACCAAACATTCTCCCACTTGTTGTTTTCTTTCCACACGGGACCACAAGAGAACTTAATCATTTATCCAGCCCTGCAACACCCATTGTTTCTCTACACCAAGAGAACTTTTCAGAGCTCATAGATTTTGTCAATGCATCTACAATATTCTTCAAAGTGTCCACCTTTACTAGCAACACCTTTTTGTCTTCCATCATATCCCTCATAAAGTGATACTGAACATCAATATGCTTTGTCTTTGAATGGTGAGGAGGGTTCTTTGCCAAGAAAATTGCACTTTGGTTGTCACAGTCTATCCTTATAGCTCCCTGTACTAACCCCATACTTGAACACAATCTCTACAAAAAAACTGCTTCCTTGGTTGCATGAGTGGCTACCATGTATTCTGCCTCTGTAGTTGATAGTGCCACTACAAATTGTTTCTTACTCATCCAACCGACTGCACCTCCAAATAGGTTAAACACATACCCACTTGTAGATCTTCTTTGATC
>APFE031610427.1:77747-99783 GCA_000404065.3 Pinus taeda | reverse complement strand
AATTGCCTTCAAAACCCTAGGAGAGGGAAATGACCTTACCTAGGCGCAACTGAAGCATGAACAAGGTGTAAAATGACCCAATGGAACTTGACATGATGATGAAAACCCTCTGAATAATGGTACACTCAGCTAAATGGTGACATGGATTGACATTTGGGAAACTTTGAAAAGAGTGAAAACAAACCCTAGACCTAATGCCTAGTGGCCAAATTTTGCTTGAAGACTCACTGAAATGACAAAATTTGACCTTGACACTCTGAGACCACTTTGTAAGAGCATATTTGATCACTGGAGGAAGGCTGCAAAGATTGACACTAACAAAACGCAAGTAGGAATATCTGTTTACGTGGTGCTAACCGTGATCATTTATTAACATAAGTAAGACACCTAAGATAATTTGAGAATCTACAAAATACGTTGCCCTAATAGCGCGAAAGTACATGAATCGCAAGATAGGGTTGCACGAAGGTCAATCGTACCCCTTCGCGGAGGTACCGAAGGGAAGAATAAAGGGCTAGATAGATAGAGCCCTAGAACTTAACGACCTACACGAAAGCAAGAACAAAAGGAATAAACTGACATCACGACCATCTCAGGGTGCGGAAAGTTGGTTCCAGCATCCCCCCATACTGCTTTGGGTGAGACTTTGGTTCGCACTCCGTGGGCTGATGCCGAAAGGGCCAGTAGTGTAGGGATATGTTGGCTAAATAATGTTGAACTTGGGTTAGGTCCCATGAAACCAACAAATGGTTCCATTGCTGGGACCAGAATCTGCATAAGATATGTGTGATGTCATATCACTGGAATCCAACTAAGAAAGAGATCGGAGATTGGTTGGGTAGGAAAATCCATGAATTCGCGATGCAGGAGAATAGAAATCTGCGACTGACAAAGGAATAGTGGATGGATAGGTACCTATATACAGAAATCATATGAGTGGATCGCAAAGCTAGCGAATAGCCAAGGAAGGTGAAGACTTGACAGTCCTATTTTTTGTACCTCAGAGTTAATACAAAGACTGGAAGCCTCTGAGGATAAGATTGCCCGCACTGTCAATCATTGGCTCGATCACATCATACGATGATTTGTGACTTAATTTAGGGTCGATACCTCAATTAGCTACAGTGAGGTGGAGCGACACTTTTTCAAAGGTCCATGAGGCAAGTACTTGAAGTCTTTGAATACCTTGATTAAGATGTTATTGTGCGAAAAACAGGTTATGCAGCTACGTTGTTGTTCAGGGCTATGCAAAGTGGAAAGACTTACAAGAATGAAGGAAGAAAGGGTCCTGAATATAGTCCATTGATTTCACCTTCATTGGGTGACGAAGAGGGAGTAGCGCAGACTTCTTTGCGAAGTGTTATTTAGATTCACATGACTGCCACCTCCACCCACACCACCTCCAACTTCACCACCATCACCTACGACTTCACCCATACCACCACTACCTCCATTGTAATTCAGCATGGCAAATTTAGTGAACTTTCCTTTGTTTAAAGGCTTGGGAAATGAGGACCCGGAACAGTCGTGGTTCATCGTGAAAGCTATATGGGAAGCTCAGGGTGTTACAAATCATCACATGAATAAGGCAACACTCGTTAGTGCTCTGGAGGATCGCGTGCTAACTTGGTACATTAAACAATCTAATGATAACTCAAATGCTGGAGTGGCAGACATCTAGATTGCACTGAATAAAGAATTCAGTAGGCCTAAATACGAGGCAGAGTCTATTATGGGATTCAAGAGAATCATGATGAAACTAGGCGAGACACCTTGGGAATTAGATCAAAGATTGAAGTGTAAAATCCGCGAAGCTAATATGAACTTAATATATCAACAGCACCGTGAATGGTTCATAGCTTTGCTCCTACCACACCTAAGGGTTGCACTATCACAACAGAAGATTACGAATCAGGTAGAAGCCTTGGAGATTGCAATGAGACTACATGAAATATCGATGCAAGATCCAAATCTTGGGGTTTTGCAGATCCGTGCAGAGTTGGAAAATATTTGCCTTGAAATGTAAAGTTTGGAGGACATAACAGTTTGACCGGAGATGCGCAAAGAGGTATAGTGCCTGAAATGCAAGGGTCAGGGGCATGACAAAGACCATTTCCTGGTCTTTGCAAACTATATTGTGGGAGGAGTACCGACGCCCTTGAGGCTAGAAGATCAAGCAAAACCAAGCATGGGGCCTGCGTTGTGCGTGATATGTTAGGTAGTAGGAAAACATATGATGGATAACTGTCATTTGCTATAGAAGTTTGTACAAACACCACAACAACTCTTCTTCAACTTATGCAGGTTAGTAAGGCATGATGAGTGCAACTGTAAAAGTTATGAATTGATGATGGACAAAAAACCCGCGTATAGGGTTCAGGCAGACATGCGACCCCCTCACCAGAGTGTAGGGATGGTTGTTGAGCATTGGAAAATGTATGTAATTACCACTTATTTCTCTATCTTTTACTTTAAATCATAACTTCTTTACATTCTAAGATGGTCATATATTAAAGGATTATGATAGAATTAGGGAGATTTGTGATTGATGTAAAATGATTAATTATTGTCTTTTTCTATGCAGAAAGTAGAGAAAATGGAAAATTGCCATTCCAGAGGAAAAGACAAAGCAGAACCAACTACTGTCCCTGATAGGAAACAACATCCAGATGAGGAAATCAAGATTGGAGCGCATGGACCAGGAAAAGGAAGAAGAAACGTGATATCAATGCAAGAGGACGAAACAATAATCAAAGATGAAATATATGGCAAATCCATCATGATCCTTTGATCCTGAGGGATCGCTACCTCAAGGCTATCTGTATTTTTGGTATTATAAAAAGGGACAGCGTTGCTAGCCCAAGGGGCAGATTTATTGTTGATTTATGAAATTTGTTGTTGTAGTCTGAACTTTTATCACTGAATCTCTTTAAAGAGCGATAGTTGTAACTCTGCTTTTATGATTAATACATAAAATTCGTTGTTGTTCCGTCTTCTGATCCTGGAGTAACCGCAGTAGTGCGTCCCTGGTGGCTAAGGGCCCAACCCTAGTGGATCACTTGCTTTCTGTATCATTATTTTCCGATTACAGTCGTGTGTGGTTTGATTTCATTTACTTGCTTTACTCAGTAATCTTCTGTTCCTAAACATTTCATTGACTTTCTCTGTTATATTGAATTTGTAACTGAATAGTAAGATTATTATTTGTAATTGAAAATGTTATGCTATTCATTCTGAAACAATATCACATTGTCTAATTCGGATATTGCTATTCATTTATAGATTGATATTTTTGTTCATTAACAGATTGATATTGTTGTTAATTTAGCTACGGTTTACTTACAATTGTGATTGTTGTTCATTCGATTACTATTCCATTACAACTGCAATTGTCATTTCTTTCTAATTATGGTTAATACTCCTTATGTTAGAATAAGATTATTGATTCCATAATCGTTGTGTGTTTACACTTGATTAAGTTTGTTGTTCAATATTTTGTAGACTTACTTAGGTTTGTTGTTCCTTTCTTACATTGCTGTTCAATTCCTCTATTAGTTAAAGATTGCTATTCAATTCATTTCGGTTAAGATTGCTGCTTAATTCATTCCGGTAGATTAAGCTTTGCTGTTCGATCTTTTCAATAGATTAGTTGTTTTTCCTTTTCTGTTAATTGAATTTTCATTTCAAGTATTTGCTTTGGTGTGAATAGAAAGATCTACAACTATAGCGAACATTGAATATTGTTGTCCAATTCCCAGATTGGAGATTTTGTCTTTGATTGATTTCCATTCATCAGTTCATAGGGGAAAGAGTTATCATTACTGCATCCTTGACCGATGATTGCTATAATTTCTTGATTTAGTCACAAAGCATTTAAGTTTCTTTCCATTACATTTAGAGTTTGTTTCCAGCATTTGTTTACTTTTGTAAAGCGCTATACTGCTAGCATTACTCTTGAACAAGTGTCTGCCTCAGACTGAGTACACTCTTGAGATAAAAAATTGTACCTGGATTGATAATTAATGTAGGGTAAATAGAAGTTAAAAAGAACCTTTTTACTGATCAACATTTTGGCACCATTTCCAGGGAGAGTGTAGCCATTTGCTTCTTTTGAAAAGAGAGTAGTGTAAGTACCTACTAGGAGAGAGTTGGGTTTTAAAAACGGAAGTTAAGAACCTGCATACGAAGCATGTAACAGCCTTGCTCCCCAGCTCGTTTTCCTGCAGATTTGTTGTGATTTTGGGTAGAAATAAGTATTTGATTTGTGTGCATGAATAAGTAGAAAAAGCTTGAAAAGAATCTTAAACCACTAGCCAAGCTTGATAAAGTTAAGGGGCCGGTGACCCTTGGCCGATCGACCTTTATAGACGAAATCCTTAAAAAAGCAGAATCTCAGCCTTCAGTAGGACCTAGAAAAGCTGCTTGTAGACAACCTACTAGTATCCTTCAGGCCACAGAATCACCATTTGTAGCCTTTGCTGAGGTGCCCAACCAAATAGAGGAGTAAGATTTTCAAGAAATTGAGAATTCTAGCCCAAAATCATTACAAGAAGGGAACCTTAGTAATCTTTGCGAAGGAAGTGGAGGAATAGGGGAAACTAAAGAACCAAGATCTCCTATTGGAATAATTCAGCTATTAAGTAGCCCAGATAAGGGAAGTGCTCTAAAAATCACCCAGAATGAAGCTAAAGAACCTGAAGACTAAAATCCCCCCAAACATTAGTTCAACAAGGAACTCTCATCATCCGAGACAAAGGAAGCGTTGTTAAGGCCATTCCTGCTCCTTCTAGCTAGCTTAGGAATACCCTCCTAGAAATCCCAGAAGGATATTGGCACATATTTGACCAAATGGCCCAGAATTAGCAAACCCCTCAAACCTCCACACTGCAATATCCCATTATAGATACTGCAGTTAATGCACCTATGAAGGCCATTCTTCTCTAGCATATCCCTACATTCTATGGCCTAACATTGGAATATCCAGATGCATTTTTGTTTGAATTTGATGTGTTGTGTAGAGGATATGACTATACTACCAATCCCCAAAAACTAAAATTATTTCCCTCTACATTAAAAGGGGCTGCTTTACAATGGTTTATGGGGTTAGGTGTTGGTGTTATAAATGATTGGGATCAGATGAAAGGTGTTTTCATGAAGAAATATCAGGATTATTGTTGGTCTAGAGAGTTAAAAGATGAAATATTTTAGATTGTAGCTAGACCTAATGAGACACTAGAAGAATATGTTGAACGTTTTCAGTATAATCTTCAAAGATCTCCTTATGCATCATTACCTTTTTGACAATGTATTAAAAACAACATTAATTAAAGGAATGAAAGAACAATGGGCTGAAACACTAAATATTATGGGAAAAAGAGACATTTCTCAAGAAAATTTTTCTAACATTATTGATTTATGTATCAGGAGTTCGCGAGGTAGTACAAGGCTAAAACCAGCGGAACATGACAGGTTCACAAGGGACAACAAGATCGTTGGAGAAGGAGTAACCCACGCAGAAATTAGAAATTTACTGGAGAATTTCAAAACTGATATATTGGGGACTCTGACAACATAGCTCGATATTATGAAAGTGAAACAAAAACAAGCAGAAGCAGAGCAAAATCTGGCAATATTCTACCCCAGATGTAGAAAGAAACACAGCCACAAAGACTTCCCACTAGATGCAGTTCAACTCTGCGCTATCTGTACAAAATATCACTACACAGAGAACTGTCCCTCACTTCTTGGTTTGAAAGTAGTATACAAAGAAGCAGAAGAAGAATCAGAACCAGTGTACCTACTTAATCAGCGCCGTCAATGGGAGCCGTGACAATCAGGTATGTCCTCTGATCCATCTTCTTCTTTCCAGCCTCTGCAATATTATGCTCAGCAATATAATACAATGTGGAAAAATAAACCTCCCTTCTCAAATTGGTCACAACAACCATTTCCTTCATCATCTCCATGGCCGAATCAAACAAGCCAATCTAACTGGCCTAATTTTCCCTACGCTCCACTATATTGGCAAAACAATGCATATCCAACACAACGGTCCCCTCCCACTTCGCAGAGTCAAGCCTAGTAGACAAACTGGCAAAGACCAATGAATCAGTCAGCAGGAACCATTCCACTACCTCAACCTACACTGCCAACGCCATATGCACTACAACAGAATCCCTAGTCCAACTTAAGACCGCAACTCCCAGCCCAACCCAACCCAAACCCAAATAACCGACTGGTTCAATTTGTTCAAATAATCGAAACACCAGAACTAGAAACTGACCTAAGGGAGTGCAATGACCTTCAATTAAGGTCTGGGTGCATTATAAAAATCGAGGGAGATAAAAATGTTTAAGTTGAAAATTAGTTACCCGCAGAACAACCAATACAAGAAAAATATGTGGTCAGACAATAGACTCATGACCAAGAAACCAGATCTTCTCCCCCATTCCCAGAATGATTAATCATACCGCGCCCTATAGAATATCTTGACTTTGATATTCTGGGAGAACTAAAGAATCTATATATAAAGATCCCACTCCTCCAAGCTATCCAAGATATCCCAATATATGCAAAAACCATCAAAGAGCTATGTATAAAAAAACCAAGGAGGAGAATAACAAATAACCCAATAGTCCAAGTAGTTGGCACCCTATCTAATTTGTTATCAAGAAGAGAAGCACCTGTCGAATATGAAGACCCAGGAAATCCAATAGTGACAGTGAAAATCAATGGACAAACCTTTTCAAATGCCCTAATTGATTTAGGGGTTGCAATTAATATTTTAACAACCACCACTTGTCAAAAATTGGATATCACATCAGTGGAACCAACCTCCACCTTATTGGAATTGGTTGACCAAACAGTGGTTAGACCAGAAGGTACACTACATGATGTCATGGTATCCGTTGATTCTTGGGAATATCCTGCTGACTTTCTAATAATCAACCCCAAAAACCAACTCGAAGGACACCTGTTAATTTTAGGTAAGCCTGGGCTTGTGACTGCTGATGCTTACATTGGCTGCCGATAAGGCAGTATGACCATAACTAGAGGGAGTAACATCAAGAATCTAGCTCTATACCCTCCAGCCCAACCAAGTGTAACAATAATAAAAACTAACAAACATCTTGTATCATACCTCACAAATTAATTAGGTTCCCATTAACCATAGAAGATGCCCTCGATTTTAAAGATCAAATAGAGGATGATGTTTTAACAACTTCATTAACCAAGATGAATCCAGATCCCATGTATAATGTCACATGATAGAGGTAGCATTTTACAATGAACTAGAAGAAGATCCTCTCAAAGACACCCATGATCAAATAGTTGTGGAGTACTAGAGAAGGTATGTTTTTGGTGATTATTTCAGCATCTTTTTATTAAAACTTACAAACCTTTTGCATCATGAACTAGGTAGATAATAAGGAATTGTGAAATTTTTTGTAAAAGTGATATGTAAAACGAAAATACTGACAATTGTCATTTTCTTACGTAGAAAGAAGGAAAAACGAAGGATTGTCGTTCCAAAGGAAAGGATGAAACCAGATTAACTGTTGTCCCTTTGGCGGGGAACTGCACGCAAACAAGGCAAACCAAATCAAAGCATATCAGCCAACGAGAGGAGATGGAGACGTTGGCTCGGCACAAGAAAGTAAAGAAATAGCTGAGAGCCAATAGTTTGGTGAATCCCTTAAGATGCGGTGATCCTGAGGGATCGCTACTTTAACTATTTTTTGTACTTGGACATCTCCGCCTTTGCCAATATAAAAAGGGGCAACACTATTAGCCTGGGGGGATCGGTTATGTTTTTATGTAATTTCTCTTAAAATTAAGACTTTGATCATCGACTCTTATTGAGAAGTGATCCACTGTAATTCTGGTTTATGCATTAATACAAACTTGGTTGCTATTTCATCTGCGATTCTGGAATAACTTCAAGCGGTGTACCCCTGGAGGCTGAGGGCCCGGCCATGGAGGAACAATTGCTCCTGTACTATTACTTTTGATTTATGTGTGGTTTTGCTTATCATCTTTATTCGGTAATCTGATATGTTCTACTATTTTACTTCATAGCTCTGTTACAGTTGATTCGTTAAGTGATATCATTTCTTGAGACGGGGACATCATAACTCTGTAACGCATTGTTGTTTCTTTAAATATTGATATTGCTAGTCTTTACAGAATACTATTGCTGTTCCATTACAGAGTATTTGTGTTGTGCATTTATCCTTTGGTATTATTGAACTTATCTTAGAAATTATATTTCCTTACGATTGATTGAGTCGATGAATATTGTTGTTCCACTTTGAAATGTAATCGTGTTGTTTATAACTAAGATTTGCAGTTGAATTACCAAGATTAGATTACTATTGAGGTGTGTTGTGTGTGAATTTATTGTTTGATTTTCAGCGTTGTTCCATATTCCATCACTAATCAGTGTTGTTCTATTTTTGTGTGTTGTTCAATTCATCCTTAGAGACAGAGGATTGCCATTTGATTTCTGTAGGATATGATCGCATTTGATTTTGTAGATTAAGGCGTTGTTGCTTCTTAAACTTAATTGCCATTATAGTTTCCGATTTGCTGTTCCATTTCATATTTGTTGTTCTATTTATTATTATTTGCGTTATGGTTGATTTGGTGTGAAGAACAGTCTGAGATTGTAGTGGGCATTGACATTTGCTGTCCGGTCCCCAGATCGACGATCTGTTCCTTGATTACTTTTGGACATTAGTTTCTAAAGGGATGAGTTATTGTTACTGGACCCTTGACTGATACATTGCTTATTTTTCTAAGTGAATGACTGAGGCTTCAAGATCTTTTGTTGTAAGTATATTTCCTTTCCATCATCCATTTACTCTTGTATTTTCTTAAGCACTGTACTACTAGCATTACTCTAGCAAATAGGAGCCTTAGACTGAGACACTCTTTGAAATAACATAACATTCCTGGATTGACAAATTAATGTGAGGTAATTAGAGGTGAAAGAGACCCTTCCTACGACTCCACATTTTGGTGCCGTTGCCGGGGAAAGAGTGTATCCATTTGTTTTTTCAAAGTAGTGTATGATCCTGCTAAGGAAGAATTGGGTTTTAAAAATGGAAGGTAATAACCTACGTACGGAGCATGTAATAGCCCTACTCCCCTGCCCGCTTTCCTGCAGATTTGTCATTATTTTGATTGGGTAGAACCTAGTAGTTGATTTGTGTGTGCATGACTAAGCAGAAAAAGCCAGAAAAGAATTCCAAACCTCTACCCAAGCCCAAAAAAGCTAAGGGAGTGGTGACCCTTGGCCGATCAACCTTTATAGACGAAATCTTTAAGAAAGCATAATCTTAGCCTTCAGTAGGACCCAGGAAAGTTATTTCCAGACAGCCTACTAGTTCCCTTCAGGCCACAGGATCACCATATGTAGCCTTTTCTAAGGTGCATAGTCAAACTGAAGAGCAGGATTTCAAAGAAATTGAAAATTCCAATCCAGAACTATTGCAAGAAGGGAATTTCAGCAAACTTTGTGAGGGAAGAGGAGAGATAGGATAAAGTGAGGAACCTAGCTCTCCTCTTGTGACAATTCAACCATTGAGCAACCCAGATAAGGGAAGTGTTGCAAGAATCATTTTTAAGATAATCAATCTGCTCAGACAGTAGGTACTCTCATTATCCCAGATAAAGGAAGTGCCATTAAAACCATTCCTATTAAATCCATTCCCTCTCAACCTAGGAATACCCTCCTAGATATCCGAGAAGGTTATTGGCATATATTCGATCAAATGGCCTAGAATCAACCTAACACCCAAACCTCTACTCTGCAATACCTTATCGTGGATACTGTAGTAAATGCGCCTATGAAGGCAATTCCTCTTCAGCATATCCCTACGTTCCATGGCTTTACATCAGAAGATCCAAATGCATTTCTATTTGAATTCGACGTGCTGTGTAGGGGTTATGACTACACAACCGATCCCCAGAAACTGAAATTATTCCCCTCTACATTAAAGGGGGCTGCTTTGAGATGGTTCATGGGATTAGGTGGTGGTGTTATAAATAACTGGGACCAAATGAAAGAACCTTTTCTATAAAATATCAGGACTATTGCAGGTCTAGGGAACTAAAAGATGAAATATTCCAGATGTTAGCTAGACCAAATGAAACATTAGAGGAGTATGTGGAACGCTTTCAATATAATCTTCAAAGATCTCCTTATGCATCACTACCTTTACCTGATAATGTGTTAACAATAACCTTAATTAGGGGAATGAAAGAACAATGGATTGAAACATTAAACATTATGGGAAAAGGAGATATCTGTCAGGAAAATTTTGCTGACATTATTGATTTATGTATCAAGAGCTCTAGAGGTAGCACAAGACTAAAACCGGCAGAGCATGATCGGTTTGTAAGAGATAATAGAATTCCGACAGAGGTAGTAACGCGTGCAGAAGTCGGAAATTTATTAGAAAATTTTAAAACTGATATACTAGGGACACTAAAAACACAACTTGATATGATGCAGGCCAAGCAGAAGCAAATGGAGGCAGAACAAAATTTGGCAATCTTCTGTCCTCGATGCAAAAAGAAACATAGACATAAGGAGTGTCCACTAGATGCAGTCCAAACATGCACCATCTGCACAAAAGACCACCTTACAGAAAGTTGTCCCTCACTTCTTGGATTAAAATTAGTATAGAAGGAAGCAGAGGAAGAGCCAGAGTCCGTGTATCTACTCAATCAGTGTTGTTAGTGGTAGCTGCGACAGTCTGGTATGTTCTTGGATCCGACTTCTTCTTTTCAGTCTCCACAGTATAATGCTCAACAATATAGTATGTGGCAAAATCAACCTCAACCTCCTTTCTCGAATTGGTCACCACAGTCATTTCCTTCATCAAACCCGTGGCTGAACCAAGCAAGTCAATCCAATTGGCCGAATTTTCCCTATGCCCCACCATATTGGCAAAGCAATGCATACACAACACAATGGACCCCTCCTACTTCACAAAATTAGGCCTGGCAGACAAACTGGCAAAGGCTGATGCATCAGCCAGTAGGAACCATTCCGCTCCCTCAGCCTACAACAAAATCCCCAGTCTAACCTGAGACCGCAACTCCCAGCCCAACCCAAACCTAATCCAAATAACAGACCGGTCCAATCTATCCAAATAGTAGAAACATCAGAAATAGAAGCTGATCTGAGGGAGTGTAATGATCTTCAGCTAAGATCTGGGCATATTGTTGAAACAGAGGGAGATAAGACAATTCATGTTGAAAATCAGTTACCTAGAGAACAATCGCCACAGGAAGAGGATGTGAATGAACAACAAATTCATAATCAAGCAACCACATCCTCTCCTCCATTCCCAGAATGCTTAATAATACCTCGACCTACACAATATCCCAATTTTGACATTCTGGGAGAATTAAAAAATTTGTACATAAAAATTCCATTCCTCCAAGCCATTCAAGACATCCCAATATATGCAAAGACTATCAAAGACTTATGTGTAAAGAAACCAAGGAGGAGTATCAAAAATAACCCAAGAGTCCAATTAGTTGGTACTCTATCTAACTTATTATCAGGAAAAGAAACACCCATTAAATATGAAGACCCAGGAAATCCTGTGGTAACCGTACAAATTGATGGGCAAACCTTCTCCAATTCCTTAGTTCATCTAGGTGCTACAATCAATATCTTAACAACTACTACTTGCCAAAAGCTAGGCATTACATCTGTAGAACCCACCTCTACCTTACTAGAACTGGTTGACTGATCTGTGGTTAGGCCAAAAGGTGTACTACATGATGTTATGGTATCTGTTGACTCCTGGGAATATCCGACCGATTTTCTGGTTATAAATCCCAAAAACTGACTTGATGGATGGACACCCATTGATTTTAGGTAGACCTTGGCTTGCAACTGTCGATGCTTATATTGGTTGCCGACAAGGCAATATGACCATAACCAAAGGAGCAAATATCAAGAACTTAGCTTTATATCCTCCGGTGCAGCCAAGTGTCTCAATAATGAAAACTAATAGGCACCCTGTATCATACCGTACTGACAACATTAGATCTCCATTAACGATACAAGAGACACTTGATTTCAAAGATCAAATAGAAGATGATGCCATTAATAATTTTATTAGTTAGACTGAACTCAGATCCCACACGCAATGTCACATGATAGAGGCAGCATTCGATAATGAATTAGAAGAAGATCCTCTAAAAGAAACACATGATCAAACGATACCTGTTACCTCTGTTGCAAATAGCAAAAATTGTGGAAATTGAACCAGGAAAGCCCTTAAACATTAATGCCAACCTCGCCTCCGAACAAGAAGAGAAGCTCATCCAATTATTGATGAGATATAAAGAAGCATTTGCATGGGACTACCCTGATATGAAAGGAATTGATCCCCAATTATGTACACACCACATTTACATACAAAAAGATGCCAGACCTGTTCGCCGGCCTCAAAGGAGACTTAATCCTCATCTAAAAGATGTGGTAAAAGCTGAAATTCAAAAACTTTTAGATGTAAATTTCATTTACCCTATCTCCAATAGTAAATGGGTCTCTCCACTTGCGGTGGTAGCAAAAAAGAATGGGAAATGGAGAATTTGTGTAGACTACAGAGAGCTAAACAACGCAACACAAAAAGACCACTTCCCTCTCCCATTTATCGACCAAGTATTAGACACTTTGGCAAGAAAGAAATTATTTTCCTTCCTAGATGGCTTTACTGGATATAACCAGATCCAGATCCCCCCTGAAGACCAAGACAAAACTACTTTTACTTGTCCTTGGGGAACATTTGCCTACAGAGTTCTACCTTTTGGCTTATGCAATGCTCCTGCCACATTCCAAAGGGATATCCTCAGTATTTTTGTAGACTTAATAAACGAAGGACTTGAAGTATATATGGATGAATTTACACCATACGGAGATGAGTTCGATCCAGCATTGGACACATTGGAAAGAGTCCTACAACGCTGCATTGCTACCAGGCTTTGTTTAAGTCACGAAAAGTGCTACATGATGATGACTAAAGGACTTATCCTAGGACATTACATTTCAACAGTTGGCATTCAGGTAGACCCCACCAAAATCCAAATAATTTTGTTTATTCCTACTCCTACCACTCAAACCGGGGTACGCAGCGTTCTTGGATTTTCTGGTTATTATAGGAGGTTTATAGAACATTTTTCACATATTGCTGCACCTCTATATGCACTAACAGGGAATGTTGACTTTATTTGGACAGAGAAATGTGAATGTGCTTTCTAGGATCTAAAGAAGCTCGTGTCCACAACCCCAGTCGTTCGAGGACCAAATTGGGATTTGCCAGTTCAGATATCATCAGAAGCCTCAGATACAACCATTGGAGCAGTCCTTGGGCAGGAAGAGGATAAAAAACCATATGCAATTTATTACATTAGCAAAAATTTATCCCTTGCTGAATTGAATTATACTGTCACTGAAAAAGAATTTCTAGCTGTAATACATGCTGTCAATAAGTTCAGGCATTACATTACTAGATATCCTGTTATCTTGTATACAGATCATTCTACCATAAAATATTTAGCAAACAAGCCTATCACAAATGGCAGAATAACTAGATGGCTGATATTATTGTAGGAATTTGATATTAGAATCAAGGATCGACCTGGAAAGGAAAATACCGTAGCTGATTTTCTCTCACGAATGCCAAAGCCAATCGACACAGCAGCAGTTGAAGACCAATTTCCAGATGAACATCTATTTGTTGTTGTTGTTAAAACACCTTGGTATGTTGATGTTGCCAATTACCTGGCAATAGGTAAATTACCGAAACATCTAACCCCCATTGAGAAGAAACAGATTATTCAACGAAGTGTTTGGTTTTCTTGGATTGGGGGCCACCTGTTTCACACAGGGGCAGATATGCATATTAGGAGATGCGTTCGTGAGGATGAAATCTTTGACATTTTAAAGGCCTGTCACGACATACCATGTGGCGGACACTTTGCTGGTAAGAGGACTGGACATAAAATGCTACAAGCAGGGTATTATTGGCCCACAATTTTTAAAGATGCAAGAAAATTTTTCCAAGCCTGTGATAGTTGCCAGAGGCAGGCTACCCTGGTCAGTGTGATGAAATGCCCCTCAACCCACAGCTAGTCATTGAACCATTTGAACGATGGGCCCTTGATTTCGTTGGACCAATTAACCCATCCTCGAACCATAAAACATATATTTTGGTGGCAACATAATATGTCACCAAATGGGTTGAAGTAGAGGCATTGCTGAGAGCTACAGAGGATTCTGTCATACAGTTCCTCTTCCATATATTTGTGCCTTATGGCCTTCCAAGAGAAATAATTACAGACGGTGGACCACAGTTTGCTGGGAAAAAAATAGCTGCAACACTAAAAAATTATCATATCCAGCACAAAATCACTACTCCATACCACCCATAGGCAAATGATCAGGTGGAAAGCAACAATAAAATAATAGAAGCAATCCTAACAAAAACAATTGCATCACATAGACGTGATTGGGCTACAAGACTACCAGAAGCATTGTGGGCTTATAGAACAACATGGAGAAGCACCACCGGCTACTCACCTTATCAATTAGTGTTTGGAAAACAAACCATATTCCCCATAGAATTCGAAATCCAAACATTGCAAACAACACAGGAAGTTGGCTTAGATCTAACCGAGGCGCAGATTAATTGATTACAGCAGATCAATGAGCTGGATGAAATTAGGCTCTCGGCACTTCAAAATACCACATTGATTGAACAGTAGCGAGCCAAATCGCATGATGCTCTTATTAAAAATAAAGTCTTCCACGAAGGAGACTGGGCACTCTTGTATGATTCCAGGTTTCAGGACTTTCTCAGGAAACTTCAAACTCGTTGTCTTGGGCCATATGAAATCTAGAAGGTACATGATAACAATACTCTTACTCTAATGACTATTGACGGTTCTGGATATGCCTTTAAAGAAAATGGTCACTGAGTTAGACTTTATCACAAACCACTCACTTGGGAGTCCTTTTGTCAGCAGCTACGTGAAGACTCTGATATGGAAATTTTGGGGGAGGGAGAGAAATCTTCCTCACCTGAGATTCATTAAATGATTTATCTCTTTTTACACTCTGTACATAATTTCTTTGTACATATTTTGTTGTTACTATTTTTCTGTTGTTCCTTTTCTCAAAAGGGGACAACATTTTTGTTTTTCTATTCCTTTTCCAAAGGAACAACACCTTTTGGATTAGCCATTTATTTTGCTTTAACTTTACTCTTCTTTTTTTTTACCTTGTGCTCTTGCTGTTCCTTTTCCAAAGGAACGACAATTTTTTATTTTTGTTGTTCCTTTTCCAAAGGAACGAAATTTTGGTTGCTTGTTGTTCCTTTTCTAAAGAAACAACACTTTTGCTTTCTGCTGTTCTGTTTCCAAAGGAACAACACTTCTAGTTTTTGTTGTTCCTTTTCCAAAAGGAACGACATTGTGTGTTTTTTACTGTTCCATTTCCAAAGGAACAACAATTTTGGTTTTTGTTGTTCCTTTTCCAAAAGGAACAACATTGTGTGTTTTCTGCTGTTCCTTTTCCATAGGAACAACACTTTTGGTTTTTTCTATTCCTTTTCCAAAGGAATGACATTGTGTGTTTTCTGCTACTCCTTTTCCAAAGGAACAACCCTTTTGATTTCTGCTGTTCCTTTTCCAAAGGAACGACATTTGTGTTTTTTGTTGTTCCTTTTCTAAAGGAGCAACATTTTTTATTTTTGCTATTCCTTTTGAAAAAGGAACACCACTTGCATTCTTTTACTCTTCCTTTTTGCAATAACAACATCCTCGTATTCCTTTTTGCTTTCCTTGCTGTTCTAATGAGGATGCCTACTATTCCTACTATTTCAGGTTGTTTGGAACACAGCTATGCACTTATGCAATGGATACAAAATCATAACATACTGAAATCAGTGAACTATAAAATCGCTATTTTTATAGGAAATTGCTCTGAATTGGTAAGAGGACAGAGGAAGGGACACACTTACCCATTATCCTTGCTGTCATTATTCCACTAATTCTGATCTGATTGGTTATCTTTATCATGTGGGTTCTCTTAAATTTTCACCAATTTCTTTGATTATTATTTAGGAATAAGAGCAAAGGGTTTATACGTTCCTATTGAGATGTTAAGACTTCTTCCACCATTCCTACTCTTAAGGACTGTTGAACCACCCTTTGTGTATAAATGGGAAAGTACCTTGTAAAAGAAAAGAAAGAAAAAAGGAAGTGAAAAATGATGTTTTAATAAGATCGTCAAATGCCGGATAGGGGGTCTCATTAAGAGCCAGCCTACCATGATCATGAGGAAGAAAGTGAAGTGGCAATCCGACTATGGCTACCACACTGGGGATATGGTCCAAAAAGTACATCAAAATAAAAAGCCCTTGGAACAGGAGGTCTCATCACGAGTCGGCCTGCCCACCTTTCACTCCTTCCTCATGAATGGCATTATGACTAACTGGTCACTAAGCCAGCATAATGGCCTACATTTTGACATCACATAAAATTTCCTAAGCATACACAAAGGACCATGGTTCCATGGGTGAAACAAACAACTCTGTCAAGGTTATGGACACCTGTCAGCAACAGAGCTCTGTTAATGGTATTGAAGTCAGACTACGTACACCAATAGGTAAGCATTAATATCCTTCTGTTTCTTACACCTTAGTAATAAAGCACATAAGAAGTATGTATATTGTTTCCCGAATCATGCAAACACATGTAATATATTATTACCAATCATGATAGAAAAGTGACAATGACCACATGAAACTCTATGTGCACGGCAGTTGTCCTATCTTCCCAGCCTCACATCATATCACAATAATCTCTTACTTGTTAAGCAATCCGAGTATGCACCTTGATTTCAACAACTTGCTATTTTTTGTAAACATGGCATGCTACCATAGGTTGTTCCTTTATGACTCTGATCCAGGGCAGATCGGCACGCCGCTCCTGTATTTGATGGTCGGGGACGGCCTATCACATTGCGGAGGGGAGGTTTCTCTCATTATTCACTGGTTTACGTGTCAGCTCACTATTTGGGGAAATTGTGTACTTGGGAATAGCACGGCTCAACGGTATACTATTTTTTTATTTTTTTATTTTTGCATGGCTTGCTGTTCCTAAACTACTTCCATAGTATGCTTTGCGGCATTAGTAAAGCCCTTTAGATCTTGACCGAGTCCTACGCTTGTTAATTTCTCTATGTTTTAATAACATAAATAGCTTGTTGTTCCATTGTCAATTCTGAGGTTTAGCGAGTCCTGCGTCCGTTAGTTCCTCTGTGTTTTAACAGCTTGAATAGCTTGTTGTTCCATTGCCATTTTTGAGATTTTACAGGGAAATTAAAAACATGGGAGCAAGATCAATTCGGAGAGAACCACATAAATTGACAGTCTCTAATGCTACATGGGAAATTCTGGTAAGAGCAAGTTGGATAACTTATCTCGAATAGTTGCAGGAATCCAATGAGACGGTAGCAATGGAATTCTTGTAGAACTTGCAAGAAGATCACTCCACAGTGAGGGGGAGGCATATAGCGGTCACTGATGACATAATTGTTGAAGTCTCAGGATTGCCAGCCGCCGGACCTGTATGGACATTGAAGAAGGAAAGATTGAAGAAAATCATAGAAACCTTCCAGAATGAAGGCCAAAGCCTACCAATTAGAGGAAAATGGGTTCTACCTGCAGCATTAGGAGAGCCATGGGTAGAATTTTCAAGGATTATTCAGAGCTACATCACCTGTGAAGGCAGGAAAGATGTGGTAAGACCATGACACCTTAAGCTTCTAGCTATATTAAAGCAGAAATGCTCTGTAAATTTACCTGCATTTTTAAATTATTTACTTCATGATGTCGCACGAAGTATGAAAATAGCACAGCATGTAGAATCAGTTGTCAGTCACCATGGGTTGATACGGTTAATAGTTAGTCATAGCCTTACCCGGCAGCAGAGCAGCTGGGAAGAGCTAATTGCCATGATAGGCAGGGGACTGACCACACCATCCCCAAAACGTAAACATGCCACCAGTACACCAGAAAAGCATGCCACTAGTACACCAGATCTCGCATCAAAGCAAAGAAAATCACTTAGATTGGCACGAATTAAAGGGACGTTGGAGAACTCCCAAGGGGACACCAGCCAACCAATAGACGTAGATGATTCTGGGGATGAGCAACCCCCACAATTAGAAGGAGAAGAGAATGAGGAAGGCATGCAAGGGAATGAGAAAGGAGGAAGGGAGGAAGAAACCGAGCGACATGAGTAGTAGGAGGAAACAGAGCAGTGGGAAGACATCCCATTGCAAAATCCATTGGGAGAAGATGAATTGGCCAACATCTTAGCCAATATGGGTGAATATGGTCAACCTCTCAACCCACCAGATCTCCATGTCGAGGAAGAACCAAAAGAACACTCTGCTCAGGGTAAAAATACACCCGAAGAACTACATGACAAGGAGGTAGAAAACGAGAGTTAGCTTGTTCATGATGAAAATATGTCAGGGGAGAGAAGTGATACAGAGGAGGAATAATCAGCTCCTAGTCATACTACACCAGAAGAAATTCTGGAAGAAGAAGAGGCGGAAAAAGAAGTCACCTAGGAAGTAACAGAACCAGCTAGGGTTCTTGCATATGAGCAACCCGGACGAAGCATTGAAGAACCTCCCCAAGATGAAAACTAGGGAATTGATCAAGATGACAGTCCAAGTTGGAGTAAACAGCCTGCTGTTCCTTCTAAGGAAATTGAGGAAATTAAGAGATTACAAAAAGAACAACAAAGACTATTGAATATAATAGTGCAACTTCGACAACAGATCAGGATTCTGAAAACAAGAAAAAGGGTAAAACAGACTTCGGGGGGGAGACATGCAAGCATTATAGCAAAACCTCTCAAGAAAAAGGTTCGAAGGACCCAAGTCCATCCTATTGTTCAATACGCTGACGAAGAGTAGCCTGCTATTCAAACCGTCGTTGAAAAACAATCTACTGATCATGAGCAAACTGCCATTCAAAAGCAAAAGGAACATCATTCTACTGTTGCTCATGTTGAAGTACAAACCAATGGTATATTGCCCGAGGACAAGGAAGTACAGCCAGAGGCATAGCCCCCTGAAGCAATGAGAACCATGAAAAATAAGAAGATTCAGGTGAACCTTCCGCTCACCACTACCATGTGGGATAGTGATCCGAGGATGGTAACCCTACGAGAGGGTTTGATGCAAGCTCAGCAAGCAACAGAAAAACTCGCAGAATAGATAATCCCTCGGGAACGGTATGAAGAATTACAACAGCAGCTAAGGAACGTCAACTTATCTGAAAGCCAGGCCTTTGAAGGATGGCGAAAGGAAGAAGAAAAAGTCACAAAGGTATCTCGTAGGTTAGATATAGTTGTCAAGCAGATGGATACCTTATGCTCTTTGTACACTAACGTCCTAGCCTGTAGAGCCCTTGCTAAGAATTATGCCCTGTTTTTAATGGAACGGTATTCGAAATTGAAAATAAAAGTTGTTAGAGCAGGGGCTCCTATACAAATTAATACCATTAATGATTTTATAAATTGATGTAAGAATTATGGAGTGAAGGTTCAAAGGTTATTGTGTGAATTCTATCTGCATAACCTTATATTAGACTAGGAGACCGAGCAGAACCCCAGCCTTTTTGTCGGGGACATCCAATTGCAGGCATTTATCTCATTTGGGGTTAATCAAATCAAGTGGCTTAAAGGCTATAATGCTTTCCAGAGGCAATAAAATGGATTAGATTTATGGGTAAGAGCTGAGCCTAGGAATCCAGTGCAGTTGTGGAGGGAACATAGGAACCTCATGGGGGCTCCAGGCGTAATTGAAGCGTTAGGACCCATTCATACAACAATCAATCGGCATGGAATAGAATACTTTCTCACTATTAAAGACCTTGCCATTGATGTGGCTAAATTTCGATATCAGATCTCTAATCTGAATATCCAACTCAGGGAACCATTTAATTATGAAAATTTTAAGTTGGCCACCAACTGCTTGCACCTCTATGGCGAAGTTATCCTATGAGCAGGGCCATCCTGGTTAGGATATAGATACCGAAGTCCAATTATTTGGCATCCTACGCCTAGATACCAAGCCCTATGTGAGATGTCTGAGGGTCAACTTGGCCATTTCTTTGAACACCTCCTTATGCATCATGGCTGTAGACCACCAAACGAAATCCCATCTCCAGCCTACTCTCTCACTGCCTTATACGTCAACTACAACGTTTTCATGAGGGCATGAAAAAGGGTAAGCAGGGGGGTGTGTGGAGTACTAGAGAAGGTATGTTTTTGGTGATTATTTTAGCATCTTTTTATTAAAACTTACAAACCTTTTTCATCATGAACTAGGTAGATAATAAAGAATTGTGAAAAAATCTGTAAAAGTGATATGCAAAATGAAAATACTGACAATTGTCATTTTCTTACGCAGAAAGAAGGAAAAATGAAGGATTGTCGTTCCAAAGGAAAGGACAAAGCCAGATTAACTATTGTCCCTTTGGCGGGGAACCGCACGCAAACAAGGAAAACCAAATCAAAGAGTATCAGCCAAGGAGAGGAGATGGAGATGTCGGCTCGGCACAAGAAAGTAAAGAAATAGCTTAGAGCCAATAGTTTGGTGAATCCCTCAGGATCCTGTGATCCTGAGGGATCAGTACTTTAACTATTTTTTGTACTTGGACATCTCCGCCTTTGCCAATATAAAAAGGGGCAGCACTATTATCCTGCGGGGATCGGTTATGTTTTTATGTAATTTATCATAAAATTAAGACTTTGATCATTGACTCTCGTTGAGAAGTGATCCACTGTAATTCTGGTTTATGCATTAATACAAACTTGGTTGCTATTTCATCTGTGATTCTGGAATAACTTCAAGCATTGTACCCTTGGAGGCTAAGGGCCCGGCCTTGGAGGAACACTTGCTCCTGTACTATTACTTTTGGTTTATGCGTGGTTTTTCTTATCAACTTTATTCGGTAATCTGATATGTTCTACTATTTTACTTCACAGCTCTGTTATAGTTGATTCGTTAAGTGATATCATTTCTTGAGACAGGGACATCATAACTTTGCAACGCATTGCTATTTCTTTAAATACTGATATTGCTAGTCTTTACAGAATACTGTTGTTGTTCCACTATAGAGTATCTGTGTTGTGCATTTATCCTTTGGTATTATTGAACTTATTTTAGAAATTATATTTCCTTACGATTGATTGAGTCGATGAATATTGTTGTTCCACTTTGAAATGCAATCATGTTGTTTATAACTAAGATTTGCAGTTGAATTACCAAGATCAGATTACTATTGAGGTGTGCTGTGTATGAAGTTATTGTTTGATTTTCAGCGTTGTTCCATATTCCATCACTAATCAGTGATGTTCTATTTCTATGTGTTGTTCAATTCATCCTTAGAGACAGAGGATTGCCATTTGATTTCTATAGGATATGATCGCATTTGATTTTGTAGATTAAGGCATTGTTGCTTCTTAAACTTAATTTCCATTATAGTTTCCGATTTGTTGTTCCATTTCTTATTTGCTATTCCATTTCATATTTGTTGTTCTATTTCTTATCATTTGCGTTATTGTTGCTTTGGTGTGAAGAACGGTCTGAGACTGTAGTGGGCATTGACATTTGTTGTCCGGTCCCCAGATCGATGATCTGTTCCTTGATTACTTTTGGACATCAATTTCTAAAGGGATGAGTTATTTTTTATGGACCCTTGACTGATAGATTGCTTATTTTTCCGAGTGAGTGACTTAGGCTTCAAGATATTTTGCTGTAAGTAGATTTCCTTTCCAGCATCCGTTTACTCTTGTATTTTATTAAGCATTGTACTACTAGCATTACTCTAGAAAATACGAGCCTCACACTGAGACACTCTTTGAAATAACAAAACGTTCCTGGATTGACAAATTAATGTGAGGTAATTAGAGGTGAAAGAGA
>APFE031610427.1:64501-77424 GCA_000404065.3 Pinus taeda | reverse complement strand
TGAGACTCATTCGCCAACCCCAGTGGAGACTCAACCCTCACCTGAAAGATATTGTGAAAGCTGAATTACAAAAACTTTTGGATGTAAACTTTATTTATCCAATCTCCAATAGCAAGTGGGTCTCTCCACTAGTAGTGGTGCCAAAGAAGAATGGAAAGTGGAGGATTTGTGTAGATTATAGAGAATTAGAAAAAGCAACCTAGAAAGACCACTTCCCCTTCCATTCATTGATTAGGTATTAGATAAATTAGCAGGAAAGAAATTTTTTTCTTTCTTGGATGGCTTCAGTGGATACAATCAGATTTAGATTTCCCGTAAAGACCAGGACAAAACTACTTTTACCTATCCTTGGGGAACATTTTCCTACAGAGTCCTACCCTTTGGCTTATGCAATGCCCTTGCCACATTTCAGAGGGCCATCCTCAGCATTTTTCCAGATTTAATAAATGAAGGGCTCGAAGTATATATGGATGATTTCACACCATACGGAGATGATTTTGAGCCATCATTAAACACATTGGAAAAGGTGCTGCAATGATGTATCACCACTAGGCTCTGCTTAAGCCATGAAAAGTACTATATGATGATGACTGAAGGATTCATCCTAGGTCATTATATCTCAGCGGCTGGAATATAGGTAGACCTGTCCAAAATTCAAATAATTTTGCTAATACCTACTCCTACCACACAGACAGAGGTATGCAGTTTTCTTGGATTTTTTGGTTATTATAGGAGATTTATAGAACATTTTTCTCAAATAGCTGCACCTTTATACGCACTGACAAGGAATGTTGATTTTTTTTTAAATATATAAATACGACCATGCCTTTGAGGATCTGAAAGAGCCTCTGTCAACAACCCTAGTGCTTAGAGGCCCAAATTGGGACCTGCCATTTCAAATTTCATTAGATGCTTCAAACACAGCTATTGGAGTAGTCCTTGGGTAGGAAGAAGACAAAAAACCATATGCAATCTATTATATTAGCAAGAATTTGTCTCCTACTGAGCTAAACTATAATGTTACTGAAAAGGAATTTTTAGCTGTAATACATGCTGTAAATAAATTTTGGCATTATATCACTGGATATCCTGTTGTTTTATATATTGATCACTCTGCCATAAAATATTTAGCAAATAAACCTATTACAAATGGTAGAGTAACAAGATGCTTGATTTTATTGTAAGAATTTGACATCACAATAAAAGATCGACCTGGGAAAGAGAATCCTGTAGCTGATTTTCTCTCACGAATGCTAAACCCAGTGGACACTGCAACAGTCAAAGATCAATTTCTAGATGAAAATTTATTTTCTATTACTGTTAAGACACCTTGGTATGCTGATGTTGCAAATTATTTAGCAGTAGGAAAATTACCAAAGCATCTGACCCCCAATGAACGAAAATAGATTGTGCAACATAGTACCTGATTTTCTTGGATTGGGAGCTACCTATTTCATATAGGGGTAGATATGCACATCAGAAGATGCGTCCGTGAAGGCGAAATATTTGACATTTTGAAAGCCTGTCATGACAGACCATGTGGCAGACATTTCGCAGATTGAAGGATTGGTCACAAGGTTTTGCAAATAGGTTATTATTGGCCCACAATCTTCAAAGAGGCGAAGAAATTTGTTCAAGCCTGTGACAGTTGCCAAAGAACAGAACGCCCTGGATAGTCTGACGAAATACTTTTAAACCCACAGTTAGTAATTGAACCATTTGAGCATTGGGTGCTCGATTTTATTGGTCTGATCAACCCATCATCAAACCAGAAAACATATATTCTAGTAGCAACAGAGTATGTTACTAAATGGGTTGAAGCAGAGGCACTGCCAAGAGCTATAGAGGACTCTGTGATTCATTTCCTGTTCCACATATTTGTGCGATATGGCCTCCTAAGAGACATAATCACGGATGGAGGACAACAGTTTGCAGATAATAAAATCGCTCCAACATTAAAGAATTATCACATTTAGCACAAAATTACCACTCCATATCACCCATAGGCAAATGGCCAAGTAGAGAGCATGAATAAAGTGATAGAGGCAATATTAACAAAAACCATTGCATCACACAGGTGTGATTGGGCTTCAAGTTTGCTGGAATCCTTGTGTGCATATTAAACAATGTGGAGAAACACCATCAGTTATTCACCACATTAACTAGTATTTGGAAAGGAACTCATCTTTCCAATAGAGTTCGAAATACAAATGTTAAGAACAGCATAGGAGATCGGTCTAGATTTAAATGAGGCTCAAACTAATAAATTACAACAAATTAACGAGCTAGATGAAATTAGGCTCTCGGCACTTCAACACACTGCATTAATTCAAGAAACAGAGAGAAAAATGGCACGATGCCCTAATAAAAAAGAAAATCTTCCATGAAGGAGATTGGGCACTCCCATACGATTCCAGGTTTCAGGATTTTCCGGGAAAACTTCAGACTCGATGGCTTAGACCATATGAAATCCAGAAAGTGTATGAAAATGGCACCATTACTTTGACTACTATTGATGGATCTGGACATACCTTTAAAGTAAATGGCCACCGAGTGAGACTGTACCATAAACCGCTTACTTGGGAATCCTTCTACCAGTAGCTCCGGGAAGATTTTGATATGCAGATTCTTGCTGAGGAAAATAATTATTCCTTGGCATTGGTTCACTAAGTAATTTCATTATTCCTAAATTTTGTACATAACTTTTTCTTTTCTGCCTGTATAAATTACCTTCTGTACATATTTTTGCATTTTTGCATTCTTTTACATTTTGTTGTTCATTTTCGAAGGAACAACACTTTCGCTGTTTGCTGTTCCTTTTCGAAGGAAAAACACTTTCAAATTTTGCTGTTCCTTTCTGAAGGAACAATACTTATGCCATTTTGCTGTTCCTTTTTGAAGGAACAACACTTTTGCATTTTACTGTTCCTTTCCGAAGGAACAACATCTTTGCCGTTTTGTTGTTCTTTTCCGAAGGAACAACAATTTTGCATTTTGCTATTCCTTTCCAAAGGAACAACATTTCCACCGTTTTGTTGTTCCTTTCTGAAGGAACAACACTTTTACATCTTGTTGTTCCTTTCCGAAGGAACAAAATTTCCACCTTTTTGTTGTTCCCTTCCGAAGGAACAACACTTTCACGTTTTGTTGTTCGTTTCCGAAGGAACAACGCTTCCGCATTTTTGCTGTTCCTTTTCGAAAGAACATCATTTTCATTTTTGTTGTTCCTTTCTAAAGGAACAACACTTTCGTTTTTTTGTTGTTCCTTTCCGAAGGAACAACAATTTCATTTTTCTGTTCCTTTCTGAAGGAACAACATATCCACATTTTTGTTGTTCCTTTCCGAAGGAACAACACTTTCGCATTTTGTCATTCCTTTCCAAAGGAACAACATTTCCACATTATTGTTGTTCATTTCCGAAGGAACAACACTTTCGCATTTTGTTGTTCCTTTCTAAAGGAACAACATTTCCACATTTTTGTTGTTCCTTTTCGAAGGAAGTTTTTCTGTTCCTTTTAAAGGAACAACCCTACTTTGCATTTTTTTCCTTTCTACCGTTCCTTCCGAAGGAATAGCAGTTTCGATTTTAGATGATCTTAGAGTGTTCCACTAAAAGAGCGGTATTTTATTTCGCACTTGCTTTATTTACTGCTCCGATTAAGGAACAACTGCTGTTCCTCTTAAGGAACAACATTTTCGAGTATGTTTTTTCTTTTGCTTGCTATTCTCCTTAAAAGAACCATGGTTTTTGTGTGCAAATGTTCTTTTGCTATCCTTCTTAAGGAACAACTGTTGTTCCATCTAAAGAACAACACTTTTTGAGTGCATTTTTTGTTTGTTTGTGTGTTTCATCATTTAGAGAATTTTTGTAAATGATGGTCATTTAAGGCACAACTATATATTTATGAAAGAATACAAAAACTAGAGGATACTGAAATCAACAAACCAAAGAAAAATCATTATCTTTAGAGATATTTCTTTGAATCAATAAGAGAAAAGAGAAAATGACACAACTATTTATATCACTTTGTTGTCTTTACTTTCACTAAAACCAATTTGATTGATTATTTTTATCATGTTGGTTCTTTCTAAATCTTCATAATTCTCTTTGATCATGATTATTGAATAAGAATAAGGGCATATTTTCCTCTATTGAGATGTTCAGACTTCTTCCACCATCCATACTCTTATGGAGTGTTAAGCCACCTTCTATATATAAATACGAAAGTGCTATATAAAAGAAAAGGTACATATATATATATATTATATAATATATATATATAATATATATATATATATATATATAATATATATATAATATATAGATTACTAACATGATTTGTCAGATGAAGGACAAAGGGTCTCATCAAGAGCTAGCCTACCATGATCATAAGGAAGAAAGTGAAGTGGCATTCCCACTATGGCCACCACATCAGAGATATGATCGAAGAGGCACATCAGAAAAATAAAACGTCTTTGGAACATGAGGTCTCATCACGAGCCGACTTGCCCACCTTTCACTCCTTCCTAGTGAATGGCATTACGATTCATCTAGTTACCAAGCCAATATAATGGCCTCCATTTTGACATCGCACATCACTTTCCTAGGCATACACAAAGGATTATGGTTCCAAGGGTGAAATAAGAAACTCTGTCAAGGTTATGAACACCTGTGGGCAACAGAGCTCTGCTGATGGTATTGAAGTCATATTTTTCATACACCAATAGTCATTATAAACCCTTCTTCTTATATCTTTATATTGATTTCAAATTAAATTATGTTATATAACCCTTTCGAACCTTTGATACATGAAAATCATTTATAAATTAATCATAATGGTTAAAGTGGATAATGATTGCATAAGAACTTTTACTTACGTCCACTGTCCTATCTTCTATTTTTCGCATCATATCACGACATTTCCATATTTATTAGTGATTTCCATCATAAGCCTTAGTTTCAGTAATCTGCTCATTTTTGTAAACATGTCATGGATCTATACGTCATTCCTTTATTCTACTATATGATTGCAGTTCATCATGCTGCTCCTTTATTTCATGGCCGAGGACGACCTATCACAATTCAGGGGGGCGCGGGTGATCTCCATAATTCACTGGCATACGTGTCAACTCATTGTTTGGAGGTATTATGACTCTAACAAAACTCAGGAATAGAAAGTTTAATAGTATTGTACTTCCCAATATGCACGACTTGCTGTTCCAATGCCATTTCTGTGTTTTGGCTCTATAAAAATTAACAGTGAGCTAAAGTTTGAATAGCTTGTTGTTCTATCGTCACCTATGTGTTTTTTCTAACAGTGAGCTAAAGTTTGAACAACTTGTTGTTCCATCGTCATCTCTGTGTTTTTTAACAGTGTGCTAAGCTTAAACAAAATGGGAGGCAAATCAATTCGTAGCGAATTGCAGGTTGTAATGGTCTCTGACGCTGCAAGTGAAATCTTAGCAAGGGCAGGATGGATTGCCTACCTTAACCATCTACAGTAGTCTAATGAGACAATGGCTATTGAATTTCTATAGAATCTGCAGGAAGACCATTCCATGGTGAGGGGGAGACAAATAACAGTAACAAATGAGATAATTGTTGAAGTTTCAGGACTGCCAGCTGTTGGACTAGTGTGGACCCTGAAAAAGATGAGACTGCAAGACGCTATAACCATCTTTCGGGACGAAGGATAGAACCTTACTGTCAAAGGCAAAGGAGTCCTACCAGTAACCCTAGGAGAGCCTTGGGCAAAAGTGGCCAGAATTGTTCAAAGCTACATCACTTGCGATGGCAGAAAAGATGTGGTAAGACCACGCCATCTCAAACTGTTAGCTCTATTAAAACAAAAATGTGCTGCGAATTTTCTCGCGTACTTAAATTTTTTATTGCATGATGTTACCCTAAGTACACGAAAATCTCGTCATGTAGAATTAGCAGTAAGTCATTACAATTTAATTCGGCTGATAGTCAGTCACAGCCTCGCCCAACAACATAGTAGTTGGGAAGAATTGATTTTCTCAATAGATGGGGGATTGGCCTTGCCATCCCCAAAACAAAAAAACATTGCTAGCACATCAATTAGACCATGGAAATGAAGACAATCTGTCAAATTTGGAAGAGGCAGAGGAATGTTGGGAAATTCCCAAGGAAACAGTAGCCAGCTTGTAGAAATACACAACTCAAAGGACAAGCAACCCCCACAACTTGAAGGAGGGGAAAATGAAGAAGAATTAGAAGAAAATGAAGGAGAGGAATAGGAAGAGGAAATTGAGCAATCCGGTCAAGAAGAAGGGGAGGAAGCAGAGAAACCCAATGAAAGCCCATTGCAAAACCCTCTGCAAGAAGATGAATTGGCCCAAATTTTGGCCAATATGGGTGAGTATGTCCAACTCCACAGCCCACTCAACCCTGATACCGAAAAAGGGTAGCAAGAACACTCTGCTCATGATAAGAGTGCATTTGAGGAGATGTGTGATGAGGAGGAAGAAGAAGGACAATCTCAGGAACACTCTGCTCATGGTAAGAGTGCATCTAGGGAGATGGGTGATGAGGAGGAAGAAGAAGGACAATCTCGGGAACCCTCTACTTACAATCAGAGTACACCTAAAGAAATGCATGATGAAGAAGAGGTAGAAGAAGAAGATTCACAGGAAACAACAGAACAAACAAGGATTTCCTCCCCTCAAAAACCTAATCAGCACGACGAAAACAGTGAAGAAGTGTTCCAAGCAAGAAACATGGAAATTGGCCAAGGTGAGGGTACAATCCCTGAAGAACAAGGCCTAAGCCCAAGAAAAGAAACCGTTGTTCCTTCTAAGAAAACAAATGAAATCAAAAAGTTGTGAAAGGAACAACAGAGACTGCTTAAAGTAATTAAACAACTTCGACAACAAATGAGGGTCCTAAAAATGGGGAAAAACTCAAAAAGAACCCCTAAAGCAAAGCATGTAGTGACCCAGGCGAAACCCCATAAAAAGAAGACTGCTTGGACTCAAGTCAAACCCATTATTATTCAGGACCGCAAGGAACAACATGTGGTTGTTACAAGTGCAGAAGCACAAACAGAAAACGCACTAATCTATGATAAGGAAGTCGAGACAGAGGCATTGCCCTCTAGCATCACGACCAACTGGACAATTCATGAGAAGGAAACACAGACTATAAAAACCAAATATTGCAATAAGGAGATTCAGGTAGATCTCCAGTCCAAAAGTGTCATGATGGATAATGATCGAGGATAGTGAAACTTCAAAAAGATCTGGCATAGGCCCAACAAACAATAGAAAATCTCACATAGGAAATTGTTCCTCAGGAGAAATATCAGAAGTTACAATAGCAGGTAAAGAACATCAATGCATTGGAAAGCGAGGCCTTCGATGGATGGCGAAGAGTAGAGGAAAAAGTTAAAAAGGTAACCAATAGACTAGACACAATTATGAATCAAATGGATACCTTATGTTCTTTGTATATTAATGTTCTAGCATGTAGGGCACCTGCCAAAAACTATGCTTTGTTTTTGATGGAAAGGTATTTACAATTGAAAATTAAGGCTGTCAAGGTAGGGGTGCCTATAGAGATAAAAACCATTAATGATTTCATAAACCATTGTAAGCATTACGGGGTTAAAGTCCAGTGATTGCTATGTGAGTTTTATTTGCATAATATTGTGTTGGATGGAGAAACGGAAAAGAACCCTAGCCCTTTTGTGGGTGATATCTAGCTTTAGGCCTTCATCTCTTTGCTGCTAACTAGATAAAGTGACTTAAAGCCTACAATACCTTCCAGAGACAGGAGAACGGGTTAGGTCTGTGGGTAAGGGGTGAACCTAGAAACCCATTGCAACTGTGGAATAAGCATAGAATCTTAATGAGAATGAAGGGTGTGATCTAGACATTGGGACCTATTCACACAACAGTTGTCTAGCAAGGGGCAGAATACTTCCTAGCCATCAAAGACCTTGCCATAGTAGTAGCCAAATTCCGATACCAGACTTCCAATCGGAATATCCAAAACAGGGGACCATTCAATTATGAAAATTTTAAGCTAGCTATTGATCGCTTGGTTACCTAAGGTGACCTCATATTGAGAGAAGGCCCATCTTGGTTAGTTTGTAGGTTTCGGAGTCCAATCATCTAGTATCCTGCACCAGGATATAGAGCCCTATATGAATTGCCTAAAGGTCAGACATGGCATATTTTTGAAGTCTTAGCTAGAAATCATGGTTTTAGACCACTAATTAAAAATCCTTCTCCAGCTTATTCCCTAACTAGCTTGCATGTCAATTACAATGTTTTCATGAGGGCATGAAAAAGGGTAAGCAGGGGGGCGTGTTGAGCATTGGAAAAGGTATGTAATTACCACTTATTTCTCTTTCTTTTCCTTTAAATCATAACTTCTTTACATTCTAAGATGGTCATATGTTAAAGGATTAAGATAGAATTAGGAAGATTTGTGATTGATGTAAAATGATTAATTATTGTCTTTTTCTATGCAGAAAGTGAAGAAAATGGAAAATCGCCATTCCAGAGGAAAAGACAAAGCAGAACCAATTGTTGTCCCTTTGACAGGAAACCGCATCCAGACAAGGAAGTCAAGATCGGAGCGCATGGACTAGGAAAAGGAAGAAGAAATACGATTTCAGCACAAGAGGACGAAACGATAACCAAAGATGAAATATATGGTGAATCCCTTAGGATCCTTGGATCCTGAGGGATCGCTACCTCAAGGCTATCTGTATTTCTGTTATTTCCACCTGGCCATTATAAAAAGGGATAGCGCTGCTAGCCCAAGGGGTAGATTTATTGTCGATTTATAGAATAATCTGTTGTAATCTGAACTTTGATCATCAACTCTCTTTAAAGAGTGATAGTTGTAACTCTGGTTTTATGATTAATACATAAACTTCGTTGCTGTTCCGTCTTCTGATCTTGGAGTAACCACAACAGTGCATCCTTGGTGGCTAAGGGCTCGACCCTAGTGGATCACTTGCTTTCTGTATCATTATTTTCCGATTACAGTCATGTGTGGTTTGATTTCATTTACTTGCTTTACTCAGTAATCTTCTGTTCCTGAACATTTCATTGACTTGCTCTGCTATATTGAATTCATAACTGAATAGTAAGATTATTATTTGTAACTGAAAATGTTATGTTGTTCATTCAGAAAAAATATCGCATTCTTGATGAGCCCCGAATTGGGTAACTTATTGGGCTCATTTTGCCTAATTGTCCTTGTTCAATCCTCCATTTTTCATAGATTATGCATTTTTTTAGTATGTTTACGTCATTTGAATGAATAAGGGTGGTCACTCTACCTAGGAGGCTAATACGTGGTTATTTCAGGTTTTTTGGACAAATGTTGGAGCAAAACCAAGCAGTCATGGGCTAGGTGACAGCCAAGCTTGAGGTGAGGATTCATAGGGGGGTTGTCTCTAACATTAAATGGCCCTTCCTTGGGATCTCCACCCTCAACTCCGAGATCACAGGCCACTAAAATGGATCCTAAAGGCAGCCAAGCAGATTTGGGAAAAGGGACTGTCTACTAGCAGTTGGGACAGCCGAGTCCCTTGAATTTAGGAGGCCTGCTAGGCCCCTTGTGATGTATAAATAAGAAGTCCTCAGCCTTTGTAGTTTACTTGTGAAACTATTGCATTTTTTGCACTATAGTGTTGTCACTTTCAGCTCGTTTTCTTGTAGCCATTGTGGCATAACTTTCGATTGATGACTATTTTTTGATAATGACAAGCAGTCCTATTTTGTATCAGCTCTGAGTTCTTTATAGGAACCGTAGCTCTTAGGGTTGGGCCCAACCTCAGAGCCAAGGCCTCCTTGATGTATTGTTATTTCTCATTTATGCATTGTTGTTTCTCCTTTATGCATTTGCAAAATTATTTTTGTTAGGCAGATTAAATTGTGCTAATTAACTAGGTTACTGTTGATGGTTAGAAAGGCTTTTGATGTTTAGATTAAGTTGGTAGGATATCAACAGGGAAAAAGCTCCAGAAAAAGGCCTACGAGCACCTTTGGTTTCACCTCTCCCTCATAGGATCAAGGGTTGGGATCAAAGTAACCTTGCTGTCCCAAACAAAAATACTTTTTTTGCTTTGCCATGCAATCACTAGTGTACGATTTTCGTTTGCAAAAGTTGGTTACATGTTCAGATCTTTGAAATTTTTCATTGCATAGCTAATATACATGGTTTCCTTGCAAATAAAGCTTCTGTTCATTCACTTTGCTGTTAGCTAGATCATATTAGGTTGGTATAACTAGGTCTTGGATTACTTGCAAGTCTTTATTGGTTCAATTGGAAATATACATTGCAGAGCACCTCTACCACTTCTTCATCCACCCAAGCTTCATCAGAACCATCTATTCCATCTCCTAACTTGGTTTCTTGCCTCACGTTTGTCATTTTTCCCACATAACCCTACCTTTTTTGTGCAACCATTGTTTCAGCCTTCTTTGAGAAAATTCAACCATCTACACCTTCTCCCAACTCCATCCACCAGTCCCTGGACCACTTCAAACCCCCATCCTACCTCCATACCCATTCCTTCATCTTCCCTCACTCATCCATCCTCCAAAATCCTATTTTTAAACATCCTGTAGAAATTTTTGAACATCCTGTAGAAATTCCTGAACATCCTATAGAACCCCTGCAGACTTCCTGTAGAAGCTCACAAATGAGGTTTCTTGATAGCCAAACTCTATGAAACTCTCTGGAATGGTGTTAGGTGCCCCTTAGGCCCTCTCTAAACCTTCCCAACCTCTTCCAAGCATTTCTCCTCGTCGATCCACCTCTGCATAGTCAAGAACAGTGAAAGCCTATGCATGATAATTCTGACAACTTATTCAAAAATACAAAAAGATGTTTTCTTCAGATAGAGGTAATATAGACACATGTATTGGAACTTCTTAGAAGTAATGACATCTATTTCAGTAGCTTGCATTCTCTTCTTTGCATCAGTAGGACTAGCTGGTAGAATTAGGGTTTTCTAGGGTTTGCGCTTTCTTTCAGTTTTTCAGTTTCTTTTCACAAGAAAATTAGATTCCTTCGAGTTAGCTTCCATCCATAAGTTAACAAGATTCTTCTCAAAGCTCATAAAAGTTGGCTTGAGAACCTAGTGGACTTGTGCCAGCTGACCAAGTGACAGTTGCGACAAAAGCTAGTACTTGTGCATACAGCACCGTCGCTTCCAATTTTGTTACGAACTACCGGGTTGATAAAAGTAAAGAAGCGAGTCCCAGGAGAGCAGCATTATTGCTGCAATACTGGAGCTCACCACTCTTTTTGGCACCATTTCTGGGGAAGCGTCAGAGTATTGGTGATTTTTTCTTTTCTTCTATTTCCTCCTACAACCTTCTGCTAAGTAGTTTATTTCATTTCCATTTTGCAATTTCATTTCCGCAAAAGTAGAGTAGGACATTTCCTGCTTTCATACATTAGCATTTCAATTCCACAATTTCAATTCTGCAAGCGTAGATTAGCATTTCAATTCCGCAATTTCAATTCTGCAAGTGTAGCTTAGCATTTCAATTCCGCAATTTCAATTCTGTAAGTGCAGCTTAGCATTTCAGTTCCGCAATTTTGATTCTGCAATTTCATTCTAGCAAAATAGATTAGTCATTTCTTGTTTTCATTTCCATTCCACATTTTCATTTCAGCAAGATAGTTAGTTGTAGTTCAATCTATTTTAGTTTTGTAGGTACCAGCAGAAAAAGCAAAAGCAAGCAAAAATCTTTCCATTTCATGCCTCGTAGGAATAGAGATAAAACTGGAAAATTCTTACCCAACACCCCCACCACATCACTGAGTCAACCTTTTCTCTTCTTTGGTAATAGTGAGCCAGAAGAACCTATAGGTGAACCTCCTGAGATATACAAAGGTCCTATAACAGAATAAGAGTTAGAGAATGTTCCGTCTGAAGCCATGGCTGAAAACCGAAATAGTAGAAGAGAAGATGAGAGAATAGAAGGTGCCTTTCCCATCCGAGAGACCAATGGAGACATGAAAATGAAAAACATAAGTCCCTCAGCTTTACCTCACTTCCATGGCTTGACTACTAAAGAACCTGATACCTTCTTGTTTGAGTTTGTTGTCCTTTGTCGAACTTACGACTATGCTGAGGATGAGAAAAACTTGAAAATCTTTCCCTCTACCCTCAAGGATGCAGCATTACGCTGGTTCATGGGGTTACCTAGAAACAGTATCACCACTTCGGCTCAGATGCAGCAAGCTTTCAACACCAAATACCAGGACTACTGTAGGTCCAAGGAAACCAAGGGAGAGATCTTTCGGATGACCATGGGAAGCGATGAGTCTTTAGAAGATTATGAGGAAAGGTTCCAACTTAGTTATAAACGGACCGGGTGCACACTTGACCCGGAATCTCTGAAGCTGGTTCTGCTCTGAGGAGTCCCTGAAGGCCTGCTAGATACCCTTCACATGCTGGCTGGAGGGGACATCTACCAACTACCTTATGAGGACATAAAGACCGTGTTTAGAAACCATTCTAGGGCAGCCCGAAAGAGAGGTCGGGGGAATCCACTTTCAGCTAGTACCACCTTCTCCAAGCATGAGTTTGCTAATCAGATGGAAGACCTCAAAAGTGAGATGAGACAGACTATTGCCATGCAACTTGATACCCTCCAAATTCAGCAAAAGAAAGAGGAAGCTGAGAGGGCTTTAGCCATTTTCTGTCCCAGATGCACGAGGAAGCACCCTACGAATGAGTGTCCATTGCACTCAGTAGAGGTATGTTTCGTTTGTGAGGAAGTTCACCCCACCAACCAATGCCCTACCTTTCCTGGATTTAAAGCCATGTACCTAGGGACTGAGGCGGCTACTGAACCTCTCTACTTCCTCAACCAAAGGAGGTCACATGGGCCCAGACCTTACTAGCAGGGGATGCAAGGGACA
>APFE031610427.1:40743-64093 GCA_000404065.3 Pinus taeda | reverse complement strand
TTCCCTCTACCCTCAAGGACGCGACATTATGCTGGTTCATGGGGTTACCTGGAAACAGTGTCACCACTTGGGCTCAGATGTAGCAAGCTTTCAATACCAAGTACCGGGACTACTGTAGGTCCAGGGAAACTAAGGGAGAAATCTTTCGGATGACCATGGGAAGCGATGAATCTTTAGAAGACTATGAGGAAAGGTTCCAACTGAGTTATAAATGGGCCAGATGCACACTTGACCCGGAATCTCTGAAGTTGGTTCTGCTTCGAGGAGTCCCTAAAGACCTTCTGGACACCCTTAACATGCTGGCTGGAGGAGACATCTACCAAATACCTTATGAGGACATAAAGACCATGTTTAGAAACCATTCTAGGGCGGCCCGAAAGAGAAGTAGGGGGAATCATCTTTCAGCTAGTACCTCTTTCTCCAAGCATGAGTTTGCTAACCAGATGGAAGACCTCAAGAGCGAAATGAGACAGACTATTGCCATGCAACTTGATACCTTCTAAATTCAGCAAAAGAAAGAAGAAGATGAGAGGGCTTTGGCCATTTTTTGTCCTAGATGCACGAGGAAGCATCCCAAGAATGAGTGCCCATTGCACTCAGTAGAGGTATGTTTCGTTTGTGAGGAAGACCACCCCACCAACTAATGCCCTACCTTGCCGGGATTTAAAGCCATTTACCTAGGGATTGAGGTGGCTACTGAACCTCTTTACTTCCTCAACCAAAGGAGGCCACATGGACCCAGACCTTATCAGCAGGGGATGCAAGGGACATCCCAAGCTTATTACAAACCCAACCAATCCGCTCATATACCTTCTTGGGGCCCCCCTACTCATCCTTCCTGGTCCGCACCTCCTCCGTGGTCTTATCCATCTCCATACCACACTCAACCTCCTTCTTACTCATTTCACTCTCATGCCAGCCACAACCTCAGTGGAATGCACCTCAACCGGGGTGGAGGCCCCAATACAACACTCTTCCCGCCATTCTGCCTCCACCACTAGCTCAACCATAACGATTACCTCCTGCTCCTCCAAACCAGAACCCCAACAACAGACAGGCCCAACAAGTATATACTGGGGAAACAACATTCCCTACCTATGCTGTGGAGATCCAGGAGATCAACCTGCGATTTGGGAAGGTCCTTCCAGAGCGCCAACCTCCTCCCCTAGAGGAGGAGGAAGAGAAACATGAAAGTGAACCCAAAGCCATTCCACCCTTTCCTGAGTGACTAACAGTACCCACACAACCCAACCCAGAGGAGACTGAGCTTCTCGGAGAACTCAAGCAGTTGTGTGAAAAAATACCACTTCTTCAGGCCATAAAAGATGTACCAATATACAAAAAATTAATTAAGGAGAAGTGTTTTAGGCACCCAGGCAGGCGAAAGAGAGATGCCTAAACTATCAATGTCATAGGAGAATTGTTCGATCTTATGTTGGGGCAAGTGATCTGTCCAAAGTATTTGGACCCTAGGAGTCCTGTAGTTGATGTTCACATCAATGGCACCATCATCCCCCACACCTTGATTGATCTAGGGGCTGCCATTAATGTGATGACTAGGGACACCATGCTTAAAGTCAACCTTTAGAGTTCCTTAAGGAAGACCTCGACAGTACTGCAGTTGGTAGACTGCTCCACCGTGACTCCCGAAGGGATTGTGGAAGATTTCTTGGTCTCTGTTGACTCTTGGGAGTACCCTACGGACTTCTTGGTCCTTCAGCCAAAGGCAAAAATCACTGGATATCGCCTCATTTTGGGAAGGCCTTGGCTAGATACTACGGATGCTTACATCAACTGTCGAGCGGGAAGCATGACCATCAAGAATGGGCCTATGTCCAAACATATGGTCCTATACCCTCCTGCCCAACCTCTGCTAGAACATGACTTACCCCTCTGGTTGGAAGAAGGAGATGAGGACGAGGTCTACTCTGCACCATTGTGCATAGTGGAGGCCACCAGAGGAGGTCCTCAAACCGAGGATGATTTGATTGAGAACTTAATCCAAAATCCTCCTCCCGGTGCACTGTCCTTAGAAGAGTTGGTGGAACATACCCAAGCCAGTGCTTTAGTGGACCTCTATGTGACTGATCCGACCTGTCCCAGAGTTAAGAATGTGGAGTTTAGCCCTGAAAGAACTTTAAATATCAGCTCCTCTCTCTCTCTCCCTCTAAGGAAAAAGAGCTATGTATCCTTTTGAACCGCCATTTGGAGGCCTTTTCTTGGAGCTATAAGGAAATGAAAGGAATCCATCCTTCGGTCTGTACGCATCATATTTACATTAAAGAGGACTGTAAACCAAGAAAACAAGCCAACACAAGAGACACAAGATGTGGCGGCTAGCCAGGGACAAACCCCACAATGTGTGGGGAAACCCTTTGATAAAATCTTCTTTTATCTTCAATAATTCAGTAGAGAGAAATAGTACAATAAATCTGATTCATATTAGCAGTAGCAAACCCTAGATCAGCAGCATCAACATTAGCGGCTTCATTATCAAACTAGGGCAGACGATATCTCACAAACCAACTGTCAGATTGACTTCATTCCACCACCAAAAGTTGTGGCTTCCAGAGGAGGTTCAAATGAACCTACAACATAGTTCAGATGAGGAGATATTCTAGGCCATGTAGGTCAACTTTACTTCTGCAGTTGCAGCTTCAGTTTCAGCAGTTTCCAGCTTCAAACTAGGGCAGTCGATATCTTGCAAACCGTTCGTCGAATTGACTTCACTCCACCACCAAAAGTTGTGGCTTTCAGAGGAGGTTTAGATGAACCTACAATGTGGTTTGAAAGAGGAAATCTTATAGGCCTCACAGGTCAATATTTGGATCTGCAGTTGCAGCTTCAGGTTCAACAGCTTCTGGCTTCACATGTCTGAGAGAGAGACCCATTTCTGCACAGTAGAGAAGAGACTCATTTCTGCACAGTAGAGAGAGAGAGAGATGTGATGAGAAGAGTGAGTGAAAATGAGGAAAAGTCCTCCTATATTTATACACAACGTTGGTGTTTGAATAGATGCAACTGTTGGGTTTCTGAGTCTACATGAGTTGTAGGCCGGCTTGATAATAATTGCATAATCAAAATAAATTCATATCTCCATGAATACTTATCAGAATCGGATGATCTTTATATCAATCCTACACCTCTCGGCGAGAGGAATCTAATAAATATATTATTAGGCATGAATAAGATGACCCACATGAAGTTTTTCCCTGGTTTCCAATTTTAACACTCCCTCTCAACTAGGGAGAACTTCATCTGCAATCTGTCTATCTGTCATTACTATTCATCCATCAAATGCACTGCCCTGTACAACCTGACCCTTGCCCTGCTCTACTCTATTCTGCCAGTTCTGATTTTTCTTGTTTTGCCCTGTACTGATCGGTATTGTTTTGCTCTTCTTTGCTCTTGCATTGTTCTGTTCTACTCTCCTTTTGTCTGAATTATAAAGAAGAAGAAATGATAGAGGATGTATCATACTCACTCAAAGTCAGTCTCAGAGTATGTACCACTGGTCCCAGACCAGTCTCAACCAACCCAAAGTCAGCATCATAGTGAGTACAACTCCATTGGTCCTAGACCAGTATCATCCTCCACTGACTCAAAGTTAGTCTCAGAGTGTGTACCACTGGTCCCAGACCAGTCCCAGCCGACCCGAAGTCAGCTTCTTAGTAAGTACCATTTGTACCACTGGTCCCAGACCAATATCCCAGTCTCAGAGAGTGTGCCACTGGTCCCATACCAGTCTCAACCAACCCAAAGTCAGCTTCATAGTAAGTACTACTCCTACCACTGGTCCCAGACCGGTATTTCAGTCTCAGAGAGTGTACCACTGGTCGCAGACCAGTCTCAACTGACCTGAAGTCAGCGTCATAGTATGTACCACTCTCACCGGTCCCAGACTAGTACTGCACTAACACGAAGTCAGTCTTGGAGTATGTACCATTGGTCCCAGACCAGTCTCGACCAACCCGAAGTTAGCATCATAGTATGATACAACTCCTACCACTGGTCCCAGACTAGTATCATTGATCCCAAATCAATGGAGGTCATCCTAGCGTAGGGAGAACGTGTTATAGACATTTTTGGGCACTTCAACTCCAATCATAAATTTCCATAAACTGAGGGCTCCTAAATCCCTAAAAGTGTTGCTTCACTGCCTAAAGGAACAAGGTCAACTGATTACATCATCTCCCAGAAGTTCTCCACTGAAAATTGCTCATAAATGGTCAAAACTAGACCATACTAAAAGCTCAATGCAGACGGTGTGATGCATATCACCTTCCCAATGTACAAGGTGTGATGCATACTGATTTGCTTCTCTGTAGGGTGCGCTGGTCGGGAATGGAAAAATGGCAGGGACAAAAACGCGAGGTGGAAGATCATGGAATCTTCCAGAAGCTTCCCCTCTGACACTTGCCTCTCTATTTTTGACTAGGAATGAGTAAGATATCATCATTCTCCAAGTGGAAGCAGGAACTATCAGAGAGAAGACACTAATCAAGATCCCAGAAGATGATTCACCTCTCTATAATCATCTATATATGGATCCCTCATCACAGAGATCCAGAGGCTGGAATTTTGTATCTTATAAAGAAGTGCTATTGGTTTCTGGTGTACATTCATAGTGTTGGGTGATCTAAGTGTTGCTTGAGGTGAAGAAGGGCTTCCTAGCTGGAGGATGATGCTAGGTCAGAGCACATTAGTTGTAATCCTCTTTACTACTTTTCATCTTATAAAATCTATTCTTTGTTTCTTCCATATTTCTTGTGTACTTGTTTATATATTGCATTTATATGGTTAATACACATCTGATCCTGTATTATTATGATTTAGATCTTTGTTTTTCGATAGTAGTATGTTGCTAATGATTCCATAGGTCTTTTGAAGTTGGGCAGACAAAGAAGAAGCGGCGAAGCTCTATCAAGAAGGAGAGGAAATCAAATGCAAGACTCAGGTTGGTCTTCTTGGTTCTCCTCTTGTCTATTTTCATAAAAGGGAACAATAGTAGACTTTGATTGTTTGTTTCTAAGATAGCCACCCATCTTAGTGGGAATAACAGCATCTGAGTGGACACTATTCCCGGATAACAAAATGGCGACTCCGCTAGGGAGCGACTAGATTACTTGTTAGCCTATCTATGCTTGTTTCTTTTATAAACTTATAGACGGAGCCTGAAGTCAAGCCAGCTAGCCTTCGAACTGCATTTGTTATACAAATGCAAAGTAGATCAATGTTGCTTCAATCTATCTCTAGGTTTTGTTTATGAATTAAACAATAGATCTGTAAGCAATCTAATTGCCCTAAGTGGTGGCTCTAGTAACCTTTTTGATCACCTCTATTTTACATACAATGATCTTTACTTACTCATCCTAAACACCTGAACTAGATTGCAAACTATGAGTGAAAATCTATTTGAAGTCTCACACTACTACCATCGCACGTTGCCTTCAAGGCAGTCTGTATGCATTGCACTTCCTGAGTGCAGTAGGTGCGTTGCATACTGAGTTCACTATGTAACAGGTGCGATGGTTAGGGAGGGTTAACTTTACCCTCAGACTGTGGTTTTTCTCACTGTTTTCAGTCCTATTCAGGAGCTTTTCTATTTGTAGTCAGTGTACTTCTGTGAGAACCCCCTTCTCTTGCATTATTCCCCCTCCTTAGTGCAAAGAACTATAAATGTTTTTATGTATTATGTGTCATTTTTAGTTCTCTTTCGCAAAAAATTAGCATACTCAAACTCTCGTCTCTAGATCTGAAAGTGTCGTAGCTGTCATTTTCAGTTTTGGAAAGTAGTTCCATTGTTCTTGATAGTCGATTATACTGTTACTATTGCATAGGATTTGAATTAGTAGTTTTAAAGTGTCGAAAAGCAATTTTCATTTCAAAATTGCAAAGTGTCTCTCTTGCTTTCACTTCATTTTGAAAAAGATTTTTTTTGAGTATTGTCGCTTTAAAAGTAATTCAGAATTGCACATAGCTTTCTTAACGCCATTCACACATTAAGAGGCTGAAAACAAATACATGCATGTGCATTTTCATTTTGATTGCTTGGCTTTATTTAGGATCGTGCATTTAGCATGTGCTCTGTGCTCTGTGAAGAAAAGATTCTTGACTTTCTTCCCTTTAGTAGCTAGGATTTTCATTGCTGAAAGAAGATAAAACGTTTGTTTATCATCTTAGACTGTATTTTAGGAATTATATACACATGACATGGTGAACCCGAAAGGAAAATTGTTAAGCAAGATCAACTTAAAATAAATTAAATGAATCTAACAATGCTTTGGAACTTAACCCACAACATCCAGAGGTCTAGGCTAGAGACGTATTCCAGAGTTGTAAAACCTGGTAACTATTGCTTTCAGTGTTAGTTGGGTGATTCCTCCACTCTGAGATGGCAAGTGCCAATATAGACTTGTGCTCCCACGTACCGTCGAGTATTTATTGGGAGACCACAATAGGCTACATCCTTTATCCTTAGGAAGCCATGTCTTCCGCCCTATCGATCACATTGCACTGAACACAGCATTCGGGAAGATTGACTACCGTACCATAAAAAGTATTCTGCAGTTTTGCAATTGGTTTGGTAATCCTCTTTGCCTAGATCTCCAGAGAAGTCCATTTTGCTCCTTTTCAGACTCCTTAAAGGAAAAGGTCCTCTGAGCACTTGTCACTTCAGGCTCAATAAAAATTGAAGTCGACTAGAGTCATCTTTTGTTTTTTCTCGACTCTTTAAAATTGAAAAAACAAGTTGTGTCAAAGTGTCTAAAAATTTATTTTAATCGAAGTAACATCACAAATTCCCCCGTTGATCTTCAGGTTGAGAAAATGGAGTCGACCAACCAAGGATTTCCCCTTGAAGGAAATCCTAGTCCCTTCTCCTCTTGGGGAGATGTTGGTGCACCCCATATGGCCACTTTGTCACTTCCAACATTGACAATTGGTTTGCCTGTCTGGCTCTCCTCTACCTCTGTCATTCAGAATCCTGTAATTCTTGAATAGTCTAATCAAAAACTAAATGACACTAGAGTTGCCTCCTAACCTTCTACCTCATCTAATTCTCCCTCTCCTCCTTCCTCTTCACTTGATAAAGCCGATAAAGCTAAAAATCAAGTAACTGAGAAGAAGAAGAAGCAGAAAGAGAAAAAGGAAAAGAAGAAAAAGGAACCAAAATCGAAAAGGAGCAACCAAGTGTCGTCTAGCGAAAATCCTCACACCGCGCAGTCAAAACCTAAATCTCCTTGTGTCATTTGCAATGGAGACCACTATCACCGAGATTGTCCCTACATCCCTCGGATCTTAAGGGACTGGTCTCCTCATTTGCACAATCCAGTAGCGTCAACCTCTGGCGATCATGTTGAATGCTCACCATCAACCAATGAAAGTGAAGCACATGGACAAAGAAGGAATCCCAGATTTCCTTGTAAGTTGTATGAAGGCAATCACACCATCCACCGTTGTCCCTTCTTTGACGAGGCTAAAAGAGTTTTGGATGATCGTCTGGTTTCATCGCTACGACTTCCTCCTGGATATAAAAAAGCTCTTCCCAAGTCCTCCACCAGTTGAAAATCCGGTTGGCCTGTCATTGTGTTCGACTGAAGCGTCTATCATTGAAAATGAACCCTATGAATCCATACCAGATGAAAGTCAAAGGGTTGATATGGCAGTTGACCCGGTCTTGCCTTCAGAGTGTTCATCTTCTAATGATACCGTCACGGAAGAGAAAGAGAACGACACCATTCAAATTCTTTTCATCAACACAGACTCCGATGAACTTGGGGGCAGTCCTCCCATTCCTTTATCGCAGGAAGGAAGTTCATCAGAGTCATATCCGACCGTCTATTCGGTCCCACCACCAAGTAGCCTAGTCGTTTCCTTCGACTGGAATCTACTAGGAAGACTCCATTTACCAGCTAGTGTACCATTTAGACTCATTGTACAAGCTTACAGAATGGTCATGGTTGGTACCATCATTGATAAAGGGGCTTCTGAGAGTATCCTTTCCTCAACTGCTTGGAAAGTGCTCAGATCGCCATCAATTTTGCCTGAAATGAGAAATCTGACAGGCTTCGACAAGGGAACCAGACGACCTTTAGGGATCCTTCCAAATGTGCCCATTACTTTGGGAAGGAAAACTATTCACATGAACGTTATGGTAGTTCAAGGACCTTTAGATTATAATCTACTCCTTGGACATGACCATATTTATTGCATGGGAGCCATCGCCTCCTCACTCTTTAGAGTAATGTGTTTTTCGCACAAAGGTAGAATGGTCAAGCTCGTAGACCAAATGTCATTCCCCGGTTCACACATCGCAAATAGTCAAATGAAATCCCTAAATGGTCTTTTCATGCAAGAAATGTCTCATCGGTCTCTAGTCCATCCACCTGATGAACGCGAGTGATTCAGGAAGATGTGACTGAAACCCAGGGGGCATGCACCCTGGTCTGTTTCGGCAAGAAAAACTTGGGTATAGAGTGTCTTTCCATGAGGGATATATGACTCGTCTGGCGAACCCATCCTCACAGGAAATTGGGAACAGGCTGGAATAAGATACCTTCGTTAAAGTTATGTGAGTGGAATACATCTGCGCCATTCACCTTTGTCTGTTTCGATAGACATCACCGAGGAAGCATTTTTATCTGCTACGCGGATAGAACTTTCTTGGTAACCTGGAAATTTTTCGCTATACTTGGGGGCATGCAAACCTTTCCGCATGCAAGTGAAGAGAAACGATTTATTTTTTAAATTTTTAGGACCTCTAACCCTTTAAACCCGTAAGGCTAGTCGTTTCTTAACTTGCATAAAGAACGGATCGGTGGCAAAGCTTGAGAGATGTAAGCCACTTCAAAATGGCATCTCGAATGAGACATTCTTATCATACGACTAGCAAGCAATGTTGTCATAGTGTTCAAGCTCATTAAAAATAAACCCTCCACGAGCAGTTTTAGCACATAGTTCAAGCTCGTTAAAAAATAAACATAAGTCATGAGCAATTGTTTCCCCCAGCATTTAAGCTCATTAACAAATGAACTGGTAAATAACCATTGTGAATGCCTTATCACCAGCTTTTGAGCCTTGGTCGTGTTCTCGCCATCACCTCCACTCCATTTTTAGCCGATCATTCACCCCCATATGATTGTTTACCCCTTCGAGAAACATCTACGAAGAGTGATTCTGTTAGCCATCCTTGTGACACTGTCGTGATTGGAAAATTCCAAATCTTACCTAGAATCAGCTGCTACCCGAAACCATCACTCGTTCATCGAAGACAAGTCTTCTTTAAGCTCTTTTCATCTGACTCGTAAAATATGAAAAGATTGCCAAGCGATTGGCCTCTCTGGCTCGTTAAAGGCATCAGAAGTGCTATCCCTCCTCTAGATTTTAATCTTTTTGGACCTGAGGGATTATTGCACAAAAAGATCGAGCACTTGTCTTGTTCGGCTCATTAAAACTATCGAGAATTCATCCCTTTTGTATTATTTTACGCTTTTTTGGACTTAAGGGATTACATAATGAAAAAGAATCTTTGAAGTCTCCTTTCCGTTTCTTTCAGACTCTCTAAAATTGAAAGAGACTGAGTTATCTTTGTCATTAAACTCGTTAAAACCTAATAGCGACAAACTCGTCCACATGGACGAGAACGAGTTTCACTGTCGCTAGGCTCACTAAAATATAGCGACAGGTTCGCCCGAAGGCCGGATTATAGAACACGCATATGTTATCCTCCTCAAGCTTGAAAAAAATAAAGAGGCACTGGTCAGCAATGACTGGGGAATACCTCCCCTGCAATGGAGCCAAAAGGTGATGAGCCTCGGTATTGTAACAAGAATGCTGCAACTCCCAAGGCTACTGAATTTAATTATCAACCCGAGGTTCGTACAAAATTAAGAGGTATTAGCACTATATGTGTAGCATACAATGTGTCCTTCCTTTGGTGTCATGATGTAATGGAGTGCATGTACTGAAATCAAACCCTAAACTAATTGCAAAAGATGAATTGAAATGGAAACCCTAACCTATTGCAAGAAATAAAGTACAAGGAAAGAAACATATTCTAATTTCATAAAGATCAGTAAATAAATGTAAAAGAAACCTAACTTAACCCTATCCATCACATGTTATGATTTAAACTAAATGAGCATGGAATGTGATCTAGAGAGTGCTAACTATTATGTGCATGAATAAATATAAAATAACTTTTTCCTTTTTATTTTTTTTCTTGAAAAATGTAAATGCTAATCTTGCTTGGTTCTTTGGAAGAGTAGAGAGGTATGGAGGATAAGGAGAACAATGGTTCAGATGAATTGGAGAGAAAGTAGGGGTCTAATCCTGACTTCTTGTGATTATTTTTCTCAATTCGGACTCAAAACAGGCCACTACAGGTTTTCCTACAATATGTCTACAGGAAGTATTAGTTCCTACAGGATGTCTATAGGATCCCATGTTTTGTTACCAAAAGCAGGCTGAAAGCTTAGGAAGTGGTCTAGAAGGTAGAATGGAGCTTGGGAAAGGTGCATGGTGGAATAATAAGGCACGGAGGCAGTGGAAACTACCCAAAACTCAAGCAAGGGCTTCATGATGGGTAGATTTTCTAAATTGAAATGACAATTTTTGCTTATAAAACAAGAATTCGAATTAAGACTTTAGTGGATTTTTGCGACATGGGTGGATGAGGCAAGATGAGGTCTCCATGGAATGTATAATCTCCTACAATAGCACACATTATTTTCTGAATCTATCCACAAATTCATCTATACATGGGAAAGATTTATTAAATAATGAAAAGTTACTAGTCTAAAATCTAGAAATACGAGAACTAGTGATCTTGTAAATCTATCAAATGCCTAACCTAATCAAGTGAAAATGAAATGGGGTAAATTTTGTTATTAAATAGATTTTTTTTGTGATCTAATTCAAGTGGAACCAATTCGATTGAAGCTTGTTAGCATGATCTAAAAAAGAGAAAAAATTTATTGTTCTTTGTTAGAAAGGAGTTCCTCAAATCTAGATTTGTGAATAAGAACACTAATCCAAGTAGCTCAATGGTTACTATGGCCTTAAAAATCTTTTCCAAGGATTAAATTATGCTTGGGATCCTGCATAATAACTTACATCAAGCATTTAATCCAATCCTACAATAAAAAATCATTAATACTAAATGCAGAAATAGAAAGAAAGAAAAACAAGAGATGCATGTGAATAAGAATTGAAAAGAAGGAAAGAAAATGATACTAAAAGGGATCTAAGCCTCATGGGATGGCCAATCCCAAGGAAACTCAGAGACTTATGTAGAGAACAAGATTTAGAAGTTGAACATGACACCGATCTTCATTATTTTCATCAATACAATTACATCCCTGCAAGAAAATACAATGGAGCTGCAAAAATATGAGTTCTCTTGACAAGAAAACTAATAAAAAATATCCCTTAGAGGAAAATTTGACTTGGTACTTATACAAAATGATTAGTAATAATTCCCCATGAAAGGAGGAAGCTTTCCCCACCAAAATCCTTTTGTTAGTGGATCTAGTTCCCAATAGTAGGAATCTGCATTAAATGGTAGGGAACATAATCCTAGATTTTCTCAATCGTTGGAGTTCCACAATCTATGCCATAATTCCATAATATCTTTTTGATTTATTATTTAATAATGATCATTCTATAGTAGGGAGAAAGTCCCTAAATTATCTCCTCCTCCAAATCTTCATAATCTTCCCAATATTCTCATAATATTCCACAAAAGTAAATAATATTAAGCACAAATATGAAATTATTCATAAACCTTCATAATGAATATATTAAAGTTAAAAATACATTATATAATGCAAAAAGAGAGGTTTAATGTGCTGAAGGATGGTCATAGGCCTTAATTTATGTTTAATTTAGAGGCATTAACCTTAATTTATGTCTAATTTAGAGGCCCATCATACCCCCTGCTGAAAGTGTTTCTCATCCTTTGACCAGCTTAGTGACCTCATTGTGCCTCATTCATGGCCCTGGTGACCTCTCCCTTGTGCACCCCTCAGTCCTTTCTCTTAAGAATATTGGTTGTCATTTTTGTAAGGACAAGCCCAAAATTCCATTTGTCCATAACAAAATCATTGTTTCTTGAGACCATTACCTTGCTTTCTTCCCCTTATTCAAGATGAGTTTGTGAATATTTTCCAGTTTTGCAAGGTCTTACATATCCTTATCAACCTTTTGATAACTTGTTCCACCATTTGGACACCTATAAAACCTTCAAAATTCCTTTAGATGAGAACTAGGACATCTTGTAGTAATTCTTATCAAAACTAGAGGAGACCTACAAGAAACCCTGTTAAAACTACAAGAAACATGTTTTGAGCATAAATGATAGTCTGAGGTTAGGGAAGGCCCTTAACTTTTCTTCCATGCCTTTCTCCCATTTCTATAACATCTTTTAGGACTTGGACAAAAGCTATAGAGAGATTAGAGAACTTTTGGAAAACCTCTTTGTATCACTGCGGTTTGAGTTCTATTTTGATGGTGAATGCCTCATTTCCTTTTGTTTCCTTCTTCTTCTCTCTTGTGGTCTATATGATTTCTTAATGGCCTTGGAGTTTTCTATTTTGAATAGGTCTATCTTAGGCACTTTCTTTTGGTTTTAACACCATTTACTCCTTTCTTCCTTCTTGTAGTAACATTCTGTCTTCCTGTAGTAGTCATTCCTTCTCTTTCAGAGTCTTTTAACTATATGGTAGTGATGAGAAATGATGGAGAGGGTTTGGAGGATGATGTTAGGGTTTAGAGGGAGTAGTGTACGTTTTCTAAAATGGAGAGGATACTCTGTTTATTTTTTTCAAGAAATTTTTAAGGTGAGACAAAGTGTAGGGTTTGTTCTTGAAATTATGAAATGGGATGGATGAATGATGGGTAGATAGTAAATATAAGGTGGATGGAGGGCTTGGATTGCTGTGGTGACTTGGCCTTTGTAAATATTTCTTTTTTTAACTGTTGTCCTCATTCCTTGAAATCATCACCCTTTATAATTTGACTTTTCAACATTGCATGAATGAAGAAGTGAGTTACAATTAACTAGTTGAAGGTGGATGAGACTATTGACCCATGCTTAGCTTATAATACCAAATCTCTCATGCATTGACAACAAATTTCTAACTATAATATGCTCAAGAGAAGAGGTTAGGAATATTGCATACATGTACCTACATGATGGTTTTTTGAGAGACATGCATGGTGCTGCTAATGATTTAGGTACATCTTCTTGACTGCCTTTTTCTTTTTTTTTATCTCATTTTGCTGATGGGTTGTCTTCTTGTTGATGTGTAGGTGTTAGGGGACCTATATCAACCTTCCCTAAAGAATACCTGACCTTTTGACCCACTTCTCCATCATATTACCTCTTTTAGCTTCTTGTCGGCCTTCCTGTAGAGATCCTGTAGTAATTCAAAACTTCCTGTAGAGATGTTGTAGTAATTTAGGACAACCTCTTGTAGCAGATTTGTTTTGTCCATATCTCCCAAATGGTACAATGAATTGACCTCAACTTTTCTGAGTATGTTGCCATCATCATTATGCACCTCCCCATGAAAACACCTTGGCTAGTGGATGCAGAAATCTTGAGAAAAACAAAAAATGGTTGAAGGTAATGTAGGTTCATTTCTTGGAAACTGTGCACTAGACTTTTCTGCAATTTCTTGGGCATATTACGATCATCCATATTCATCTCCCCATGAAACAAATTTTTAAATGGATGCATGGATATCGAGAAAATTAAAAAAATGTTCTAGGTGATGGAGGCCTGTTTCAAGAAAATCGTGTACTAGAATTTGCTGAAATTGCTTAAGCATTTTATCATCATTCATATGCATCTCCCCATGAAACATCTTGGAAGATGGATGCATGGTTTTTAAGTTATGGAAAAAATAATTTTTTTCTCTATGTATTTTTGTTTACTATAGTAAAACATAGCATTCCTCTAGTTTTTAAGGACAACAAGCAAACTGAATGGGAAAAACTTGAGAATTATGGGTGGATGGTGGAAATATATGAGGGTGATGGATTGGCATGGCCTTGGCCTTGTTCGAGCATTTGAGAAAATTAGGAGAAAGTCAAAATTTGACTTCATTTGACTAGGCTTGACCATTTTTTTCTTTTGGTACCAACTTGTTTTTGTTGTTTGCAGATGTTGGAGAGTACATGCATTCATCAGAGAGATAAATGGAGAAAATACTTTTTTGTTTTTTCATTTTTTTTCTTCTAGGCCTAGTAGGTGCCTCAATGAGGTTTTCAACTAGTAGGTCTTCCTAAGTGCCTCAAAGGAGGTTTTCACCTAGGATCTTTTTATTTTCTTTTTTTCTTTTTTCCCAACCCATTGAACCCCTCATGGAGGTTTTCAATAAATGAGCCAATCTGAGGTGCCTCAAAGGAGGTTTTCACCTAAGATTTTTTTTTTCTCTTATTTTTCATTTTTTTGGTTTTTTCTACCCTACCCTACCTGAAAAAAAATCACTTTCAAGTATAAGAATACTTTCAATGGAGCCATGTGTACATCAAGATGACATAAAAACTGATGTGTAGGCTTGAAATGTATGCTTTGACATGTACCTGAATTTGAGGGATAAAATGGGTTGAATTTGATGATGTCAAGCACGATTGAAGAAGAGAATATTGTTGCACCTTGTTGATTTTTTGGAACCAAACCTCAATATAACTTTAATGCCCTTGGTTTGCTTGTTGATTTAGATCATCTTTGACATCTTATTATCCCACAACATTCAAATCTTCCACTTTTTGCTGATTAATCTCTTGAATACATGGAGGATTTGATGATAACCATGAGGGAGCTTTCTTAATATCTGATTTTGATGTCTGCTCTTCATCAAGTGCAACGCATGATTATTTGATCTTCTCTTTCGAATCTTATTTTTTTGTGTGTTGTCCCTAAATGGCATCAAGAGAATCACTTTTTTGTAATGTCCTTCCTAAGATATGGTAAATACCATTTAGCTCAAGAGGACATGTTTGGAAGTGTTGTACCTCAACATTGTAAGTGGGTTGAGTTACTTCAATGTGTGGGTTTGGAAATGGTGGTACAGGTAGTTGAGTGGGAGTGTATATTTGAGATGGATGTGGTTGGGGTTGTGGTTGTGGTGGAGGTGCATGGTAGGGATAACATGGAGTTGGGCATGGAGGATATTGAGGAAAATATTAAGGATATTATTTTTTGCTTTTGCAAAAAGTAAAAAGAAATGAATCAACTAGGGAAGAAAACAATGCATACTTTGACACCTCCCCTAAATGGTGCCAAAAAGTGATGAGCCTCAGTATTGCAACAAGAATGCTACAACTCCCAAGACTACCAACTTTAATTATCAACCCAGGATTTTTACAAACTTAAGAGGTATCGACACTATATGGCAACATACAATGTGTCCTTCCTTTGCTGTCATGATGTAATGGAGTGCATGTATTGAAATCAAACCCTAAACTAATTGTAGAAAATGAACTGAAATGGAAACCCTAACCTGTTGCAAGAAATAAAGTACAAGGAAAGAAACATATTCTAATTGCATAAAGATCATGAACTAAGTTTAAAAGAAACCTGACTTAACCCTATTTATCACATGTGATGATTTAAGCCAACTGAGCATGGAATATGATCTAGAGAGTGCTAACTACTATGTGCATGAATAAATATAAAATAACCTTTTTCCTTTTTATCTTTTTGCTTGAAAAATGTAAATGCTAGTCTTGCTTGGTTCTTTGGCAAGGTAGATAGGTGTGGAGGAAAAGTAGTACAACGGTTTAGATGACTTGGAGGGAAAGTAGGGGCCTAATCCTAGCTTCTAGTGATGAGTTTTCCCAATTATAGCTCAAAACAGGCTACTACAAGCTTTCCTACAATATGTCTACAGGAAGTACTATTTCCTACAGGATGTCTACAAGATCCCCTGTTTTGTTACCAAAAGCATGCTGAAAGCTTAGGAAGTGGTCTAGAAGGTGGAATGGAGATTGGGAAAGGAGGATAATGGAATAATAAGGCATGGAGGTGGTGGACACTACCCAAAACTCAAGAAAGGGTTTCATGATGGGTAGATTTTCTCAATGGAAATGACAATTTTTGCTTATAAAACAAGAATTCAGATTGAGACTTTAGTGGATTTTGGTGACATGGGTAGATGAGGCGAGATGAGGTCTCCCTGCAATGTAGAATCTCCTAGAAAACCACACATTATTGTTTACATATATCCAAAAATTCATCTATACATGGGAAATATTTATTAAATAATGGAAAATTACTAGTCTAAAATCTAGAGATTCAAGAACTGGTGAACTAGTAAATTTATCAAATGCATAACTTAATCAAGTGAAAATGCAATGGGGTAATTTTTTCTATTAAATAGATTTTTTTGTGATCTAATTCAAGTGGAACTAACTTGATTGAAGCTCATTATCATGCTCTAAAAAATAGCAGAAATTCATTGTTCTTTGCCACAAAGGAGTTCCAGAAATCTAGATTTGGGAATAAGAAGACTAATCCAAGTAGATCAATGATTACTATGACTTTCCAAACAAGGATGAAATTATTTTTTTCACCTTTCAAAAAAACTTACATCAACCATTTAATCCAATCCTACAATAAGAAGTCATTGATACTAAATGCAGAAATTGAAAGAAAGAAAAACAAGAGATGCATGTGAATCAGAAGTGAAAAGAATGAAAGAAAAATGATACACAAAGGGATCTAAGGCTCCTGGGATGGCCAAGCCCAAGGAAAATTAAAGACCTATGGAGGAGAATAATATTTAGAAGCTGAACATGACACCAATCTTCATTATTTTCATCAATACAATTACATCCCTACAAGAAAATACAATGGAGTTGAAAAAATACAAGTTCTCTTCATAAGAAGACTAATAAAAGTTCTCCCCTAGAGGAAAATTCGACTTTGTATTTATAAAAAATGACTAGGAATAATTCCCCATGAAAGGAGGAAACTTTCCCCACCAAAATCCCTTGATTAGTGGATGTGGTTCCCAATACTAGGAATCATGCATTAAATGGTAGGGAACACATTCTTAGATTTTCTCAATCATTTGAGTTCCACAATCTGTGCCATAATTTCGTAATATCTTGTTGATTTATTATTTAATATTGATCCTCCTGTAGTAAGGTGCAAGTCCCTAAATTATCTCCTCTTCTAAATCTTCATAATCTGTCCAATATTCTCATAATATTCCACAAAAGTAAATAATATTAGGCATAAATATGTAATTATTCATAAACCTTGCTAATGAATATATTAAAGTTAAAAATACATTATCTAATACCAACAAAGAGGCTTAATGTGTTCAAGGATGGTCACAGGCCTTAATTTATGTCTAATTTAGAGGCCCATTAGTGTGTTGACTAGGATGGATCAATCTTTCAGGAAAAGGAGGTGGATTGGCTTAGGAAAGCTCTCTTCCTCTTCCTCTTCAAGCTCCTTAGTTGGAGATGGAGGTTGGTTATCTGGAAGCACCCTTCTATACTTGAGGTTGATTTCTTGAATTTCCACAACATAGGCAAGGTAGAATGTCTCTCCACTATAGACCTATTATGCCTTCTTGTTGCTTGAGTTCAGATTTGGTTGAGAAGACATCTAAGGTTGCTTAAGAGGAGGAGGATGAAGGAGTTGTGGTTGAGATGGAATTGTAGGCGGTAAGGCTAGAGGTTGGTTGAATGGAGGCCTATAACCTTGATATGGGGTATTCCACTAAGGATGTGGAGGAGCATATGGTTGAAATGACTAATTAGCAGGTTGGGAAGGGTATTGAGGTGCATAATACCAAGGAGAAGGTGTGGATGATGAAGGATGAGAAGGAGAACTCCAAGGTGGGAGGGATACATTTTGATTGGGATTGTAATAGGAATAAAACTCCCCTTGCATGCCCTGTTGGTATTGTAGAGGTCCTTGAGGCCTCCTTTGATTGATATAACCTAGTTGTTCAACCCCACCTTCATCTCCTTGGTATACAACTTTCAATCCGGGAAGAGAAGGGAACTTATATGTGGAATGGATTTCCTCACAAATCGAGAAAACATCTGTAACATTTAATGGGCATTCATTTTTTGGGTGCCTTATATTGCATCTAGGGAAAAAGATAGCCAAGGCTCTCTCCTATTCCTCCTCCTTCCTCTTGATCTGCATGGTGTCCATTTGTAGAGAAAGGGTGTGCAACATTTCACTTTTAAAGTCTTCCAACATGTTTCCATTTTAACTCTTGATAGATGTGTTGGAGGAAGAGGATCTGGCCAAAGTTTGACTAGCCCTACCCTTCTTTCTGGCATCCCTAGAATTGTTTTAAAAAATGTCTTGATATCATCATAAGATAGCTAATAAATTTTCCATTTAGACAACATGTTTGAAATGTCCTCCTTGATTCCTCCAAGAAGGAATAACTTGAGTGATTCAAGACCAAGGGTGCATCTAGCCCTTCTATAACTGAGTTGGAACATTTCATCATAATTTTCCAAGGATTCACATGTCCTAAGGTCATTCTAAAGATTTCGTTTTTGGTGTCTTTGGACCTACAATACTCCCTATACTTGTTGTTGAAGGCTTGCTACATTTGAGCCTAGGTAGTGGTGTTGTCCCCAGGGAAACCCATGAATGAGTGTAAGGCTACATCCTTAAGGGTGGATTGGAACAACTTCAACTTCTGGTCATCTGAGGTATAATCATAAGTTCTACAAATGACAACAAACTCAAACAAAAAAGTATCAAGGTCCTCTGAGGTTAATCCATGGAAGTGAGGAAGGGTAGAGGGGCTTATGTTTTTCATCCTAACATCTACATTAGTCTCTATAATGGGAAAATAACCCTCATTTCTGTTATCATCCATGGTGTAAGTGTGTGGATTCATTTCTTCTTCCTCTTCCCCAATAGGTTCTTCAAAGATCTTTGGTTTTTCACCTAATGGATCCTATAATTCCACTATAGTTAGAGAGGGAAGATGACAGTCACCGAAGAAGAGGGAAGTTTGACTATTTGATGGTGTGGGTGTATTTGGCAAGAATTTCCCTAAATTCTCTCTACTCATAGGAGGCATGAAATAAATTTTTATTTTTATGTGTGTTTCCAAAATTGATTATAAAATGGAAAGGAAAGAAGAATAACATCTACCTAGTAAATGAAAGTTAGAAAGAAAAGAAGAAATTACATCTACCTAGACACCTCCCCAGCAATGGTGCCAAAAAGTCATGAGCCTCAGTATTTTAGCAAGAATGTTGCAACTCCTAGGGCTACCAAATTTACTTTATCTATTGGGAATCACAATTGACGTTAGACTGAAACTACAGGTGTTAGTCAACGATCACATCACCAGAGATAAGGATCCATGATAGGTGGTTATTCCATGTCGTGAAACATGTGCGGAGCGTTGGTTTATCCAATGTCCAACAATGCCCCCCCCCCACCCCCCATGTGAATTGGGTGTGTATCGAACTCATGAACTACGCTCTGATAATAAATGTAGGTTTTAATCCCATATAGAAATTACCTGCATAAGAATTCTAAAAATAAAAGATAAAGAAGGGAGAGAGCATAAAACATAAAACAAATATACAGAATTATTTCTCCTGGATCCAAAAACTGGGACTACCATATTGATTTTTCGCTATGTTCCTTTCAATGTTATAATACATATAGATACACATCGAAGCATCCATAAACCCCAATCCATTAACCCTAGATTAGAACATAGCTGTAGTTTCCTTAACCATGTCTACAAGATATCATGGACAGAAAACCATCATGCCCAAAACCATGTGCAAAATCCATGCACAAAACCATAGGTAGGTCTACCCACCTAATATAGGGTCAAATCCTTCTTTCCTAGGGCGCTTCCCCATACCCCATGCAAGGGGCTACCACCCCCCTGCTTACCCCATGATAGGGGGGGATTTCGCGCACCCTATGACCCCCCAAAAGCCCGAGGTGAAGGTCCTATGATCCTAATGGTTTTCTGCCATGCGTAAGTAAGTTCATTTAGTAGTCAAGTTTTCCAATCAAGTCAAGCTAGTTTTAGTTTTTCTTAAGTTTAGTTATTCAGTCTTTTGAGTGTCAAGTGTAGTAATTTTGACTCCATCGCCCAATGGATGAGGCTACCTGGTCTATGGTGTTCTTAACAGCTCCTAAAGGATTTTACTTCCCCAGTTGGAGCTGATGTTAGTGTCTATGAGTCACCAATGATCAAATGTACTCTTTCCATGTGGTTGATTGGGTCTTAGGTAAAATTGTTAGATTTTCAAAAAAAAATTGATCATTAGTAATTTCTAGGTCATTACTACTCCCCTCTATGCTCATGGTCATAAAATTTTGTCATGGTCTTGTCATCACTCCTTGTGATAGGTCGCCAAAAGAGTGTCTTGATCATTATTAAAGGTTGTCATATCATTTTCATGCATACTGCAAGGTTTCAAAGGTCTTTAATCATGGTTTTAGATATCCATTTGGTGTCATTATTAGGTCATATCATCAATGAGTCAAATAGGAGCCATGTCATCAGCATAGTCATCATGATGGGAGTAGTAATTAGGGAAAAAAGTGTTCAAAGAGTTTTATAAGGTACATTAAGATGTAACCTTGCATGATAAAGTTAAGGATGTAATAGATGATTTTTTTCAAGGCATCCAAATCACAAATGGCTTGCATGGATGGCTAGCCCTTGACCCCTACATCACAGTCATGTACTTTATTTTCCATGTCAGCTCATAATTTTGGAGAAAAGGTAAAAAAATAGGTCATTTTTCATGTTTTTACCTCATTTTTGGACCCCACGCTGTAGTTCTAGAGCGACCTTGGGAGATTAGACTTTTGGGTGTCATGGAGCTGGAGCTTTTTAGGATTAAAGCTCCAGTAGTCTTCTAGAAATCCTAGGCTATCTTTAGATACCTTAAGTTCAGCTTGAGGATACATCATAGTGACTAAAAAGGGCTTCACAAAAGCATGATTCACTTTTGCAAAGGCACACTGTGCTTTTGAGATTTTCGCTATGATTTTCCCAGGAAGTCAAATTTCGATGTTTGATGGGTCCAAATCACTTTTGGTTGATGTATCTTGTCTTCTTAGATGTTTTGACGATGTAATTGAATGTCATAGTGATAGTTAAGTTCATTTTCATGTAAATTTTGTGGTCATAAATGCTTGTAAAGTCAATTAAGTTGCTTTTAGTCTAAATAGGGAGTTGGTTTCTAACCTCCCTAGTCTTAGGTATGGTTAGAGATTTTGATGTAAATAGTTCCTAAGATGCTAGATTCAACCCCTGAGAGGGGGAAAGTAGTTTTCCATCTATATGTAGCCTGATTTAAGTCAAATAAAGGGTTGGATGCTTGTGAGTCGAAGGCTTTGAACCCAATGTACACCATCACATTTGCAGGAGTAATACAAGCAATTTTCAGCTATTGTCTTGCGATTCCTGTGGTATGATTTTGTGAAAGTGTTTCTTCTTTATTTTATCATCAGTATGAATGTTATGTCTCCTTATTTCCATCTTAATTCTTTCATGTGATCATCTTAGTAGTCTTCAAGAAGAATTCATATGTTTATGCTCTATTTTGATGAGATTTTCATGTTTATGTTTAATTTCCTCTCATAAATGAATTCATAAATCATATGCTCATTTTGATCCTTTACTTTTTCAACCCTATATGACCATGAAAACTCCAATATGTCACTGAACATACCTACCTTGCCCCATTATATCTCTGTAGGTGATCTTTTGAAACCCTAAACTAGTTTCCTAGACCTATTGACCCTGCTCCAGGAAACCCTAAATTTATACCTACTGAGCTTTGAATATCTAGCCTAAGATCTATATTCCTCTCTAGTCACTCGTTAGTTGTGAGATCATAGAGAGATCCCTCTATGATATGGTATTGCTAGCTACCAAATCCAAAGTTGGTTTGAGGTTACCTCCATCACTCTCCTTTCTCAGCCTTGGGATGCTAAGGAGTGCTAACATTTTTGGTGACCATACTAGGGACACAAACAATTTCATATTCCCCAGGAAAGATCGTCAAAGTTTAGATATAATTTGTTAATGGTGGACAATGGTCAGACACATTTGAAGGTTGAACCATTCACCTGAAAACTCCAACTTGATCCAAAGATTCCACTGGCAGCAGGATTCAGAAATTGAGATGAGTTCTCAATCCAAAAGATACACTCCTTTAAATCAACATCATGTTCTAGGATTTCCAAATCGTATGCCTCAGGTAGATTGGCACACATACTTCCCAAAATTTAGAGACAGAAAAGGTGATGATGCCACACTTCATTTAACAAGATTTCATATGCATGTCCGTAAGCTGAGGATTAGGTTTATGAGGATTGTTTGATGAAAATGTTCATGGCTAGTTTGGAAGGAAAAACACGGTCTTGGTATGAAGGTTTTCCACTTGCTAGTATTCATTCTCTTAAAGTTTTATATTCAACATTTTTTGAAGAATACAAAGGGTCTCATCCTTCTTTTCCTTTGGTTGAGAATTGTTGTGATCATTTTGAGGTTTCCATTCAAAATATAGAGGATTCTTTTGGTGATAATGAGTTCATGGATGAAGATATCCTAGAGGCTTTGCATTACAATCCTTTCTATCACAAATAAGAACAAGTGTCTTCTCTCTTGGAAGAAAATGAAACCCAACAAGATCTCAATGATGATAGTCATCTTCCATATTTTGCCATTGATCACAATTCGCAACAATCTTGTGATCATGAGGGAGAACTACTAGAATTTAGCAGCATTGATGCACAAGATACATATGATAATAGTCATTTCATCTACCCTCTTATCCTTGATAAAGATCTTAATTCTGAGCTTGTTTGCATTAACATCCCTAAGAGTCATCATTCATCCATTGAGTGTGAAAGTAATGAGCAACAAAAGCATGAGAATGCAACCCAAGACGGTGGGACTAAAAGGGTATGTGATATAGAATTTCATCTTGTTGTGCCAGTTTTGGAAGAGTACATTGAAGGTAATATTATCCAAATATTTGATGAATTTGTTGCTCTAGAAAATCCCAATCCAGATTTACATGAAGAAACACTCATAAATATAGCTTCAGATTTTGATTTGATCTTGATAAAAAGGGATTACATACTTATGTGTAGAGTTGTCTATATTACTTAGTGCAATGGATCGAAAAGATTGCAAGTAATACACACACTTAAATAATAAGAAAACACAATAATAACACATCAACACAACTAAAATGATAAAGGAGTTCACCAAACTTCCTAGCTACGTCTCCTTATCCTAGCTTCTAGTGTTGACCTCTATATTATGTCTTCAAAATGGTTGTTACAGGTGTGAGCTCTAAA
>APFE031610427.1:3430-28371 GCA_000404065.3 Pinus taeda | reverse complement strand
GACCAGTTAACATTCACTGAAAAAGGTGAAGCCTAATCGAATCATCATTTAGAGTGTTGGATGAACACCACAGATGAAAGGTCATCACATGATTCGACAGGACTTCACTCGGATTTCCATTAAATTTAGGAATATCTAACGGAATTTTATGAGGAATCACCAGCCACCAAGGGGCATAAGCAATTGGATCATTTGTTAGCCGATTTAGATCCAGTAACTCTAAAGTCGCCACAAAGGGCAATTGTTGATTCAGGTTCGGCGAAGCATACCCAAGATAAGATGGGATTGCCTGAGCAGTGGGTCTTTGCATACTAGCATAATGCATTTGATGCTGATAACTTTGGTAAGGTTGATGGGCATAACCATTATGATATGATTGATGTTGACCTTTTTTAATATACAGCTACCCATTACTTGCAAAGATTTGTTGCTCAGATCCTTGGTAAGCTTGTTGGAATTACAGTTGTTGATATTGTACCAGCCATGGTTGTGAAGCCATTTGCTGTTGTCCAATACTGGTTGTTTGACCAAGATGAGGGATAATAGTAAACGTTTGAACCTGGGTCACTCCAGTTAAGGAGCCACTAATCGGTGATTATGGTTGCATTGTGGAGACAAGAGGTTGTTGTATTGTGACCAGAGAAACTTGAGGTTAGCATACAATAGGAAACACTTGTACTTGCGACACCATCACAATAGCCGGTGTAGTGGGGATATTTGACATAGGTAGACTTTGTTGCATTAAGTATACAACTCTTTGTTGTTGAGGTAGTATTGGCACCCAACCGCTGGACGTAATTCTAGCATGACCTGAATTCTATTGCAAACTCTCATATGGTTGTTCTCCCAGAGGGAACAATGAAAGGGCATACTGCCCCCCATATGGCGGTAATCCAGTGCTCAAAGGAATGATTTGCCTTTGGGGACTAGGCTGCCCAAATTGATACTGCTGCGAAGGATCAATTTGCTGAGACTCAACATGAGAGATTCTAGATATTATTCTGGATGAACAAACGGGAACAGACCATACTATCGAAACAATCCCTGGATGGACTCCATCTAGCGGTTGAGAGCTAGTTGGGACAGATGGTACACCAGCGAACATTGTTGGAGTAGCAGCAGAAGGTTATGCTACTGCTGCGTCAGATGACATAGTCCTCAATGTCGACGGTTGTTCAGACATATCTAATCTATCCAAAAATTTTCCTAGGGATTCTACAGGAACTTGCGATGAAGGGAGACTAACTTCTAATGAAGAAGGATATAGGGTGATCCTGGCTCCAAAATGCAATGGAGTACTGGATGGAGGATCCTCCACAATATCTTCTATAGCAATCAATCCAGGTGGGAGAGGAGACTGTCAGGTTCGTAAAATATTTCTGGTGCCAAAGAAGGTATAGAGTCTGCAGCGATAGATGTTGGAGAGGTAAGACCTTCCGAATCAGCTGTAGATGGAGCTGGTTCAGGAATAGAAGCATTTATCGTTACACTAGGATCAGTTCTAATGTCCTCTTCTGGCCATAAAACTTCTTCTATAAAGGTAGGGATACCAGAAATGATTGGAGTAACCGGAGTCCCTGAGGATGTTGGAACACAAGTTCCAAGAAAACTAGGGGACTTTTATCCAGTTAAATGAGTTCACTTTGTCTGGAATAGTTTCATTTCTGGAGTAAAAAATGGTTGACTCGTTAATCTCTGTGAACGATGGGGTTTCGATTGACTTTCTTCCATGATTGCGGATTACTCGATCAACTCAAAATAGGGGAAAAAGTGATTCTGAATTAAATGAGTTTTAGACGCTTTGACACAACTTGCTTTTTCAATTTTTAAGAGTTGAGAAAAAGCTAAATATGACTCTAGTCACCTTCGATTTTTAATGAGCCTGAAGTGACAAGTGCTCAAATGGACCTTTTCCTTTAAGGAGTCTGAAAAGGAACAAAAGAGACTACTCTGGAAATCTGGATAGAGGGATTACCAAACCAATCGCAAAACTGCATAATACCTTTTATGGTATGACAGTCAATCTTCTTGAATGCTGTGTTCAATGCATTGCAATCGATAAGGTGGCAGACACGGCTTCTTAAGGATAAAGGATATAGCCTATTGTTGTCTCCCAATATATACTCGATGGTACGTGGGAGCACAAGTCCGTACTGGCACTTGTCGTCTCAAAGAGGAGGAATCACCCAAGATACGATGAAAGCGATAGTTGCCAGGCTTTACAACGCCGAAATACGTCTCTAGCCTAGACTTCTAAATGTTGTGTGTAGGTTCCAAAGCATTTTTATGTTCATTGAATTTATTTTACAGTTGATATTTCTTAAGAAGTTTTCCTTTAAGGTTCACCATGTGATGTAGATATACAATTCCTAAAATGCAATCTAAGATGATAAACAATCGTTTATTCTTCTTTTTGCAATGAAAATCCTAGCTACTAAGGAAAGAGAAGAGAGATTCTTTCAACATAGAGTAGAGAGCACACACTAGATGCACTGTCCTAAATCAAAATCAACAAGCAGTCTAAATGAAAATGCACATGCATGTATTTGTTTTCTGCTTTCTTAATGAGAATGACAAAAGGAATGCTAAGTATAAATCTGAATTATCTTTTCAAAGCGACAGTACTAACAATTTTCTCTTCAAAAGAGGAAAGGAAGACAATGATGACACTTTGCGATTTTGAATTGAAAACTACTTTTGACACTTGGAAAAACTATTAATTCAATTCAAATACAAGAGTAACAGTGTAATCGACCATCAAGAATAGTAGGATTATTTTCTTTGACTGAAAACGACACTTGTGACACTTCCAAATAAAAAGAGGACAGTTCGACTAAGCTACTTCTTTATAAAGGAGAACTGTAAATGGCAAAAAATACATAAAAACATTTACAATTCTTTGTACAATGGAGGTTGAATAATGCATAGTAAGGGAGTTTCCACAGTGGCAAACTGATCACAGATAGAAAAACTCCTGAATAAAGCTTAAGAGACTAAAGAAAAACCAAAATCTGGAGGCAGAAACAATCTTATCTGATCATCACACTTGTAACACAGGGAAATAGGGATGCATCTCACCTACTGCACACGGGAGGTGCGATGCATCCAGATTGCCAAGAGGAGAAGGTGCGATGGTCCAGGGACGAGACTTCAACTTGGTTTTTGGTCACAGTTTGTAGCTTAGTTCAGGGATTTAGGCCGAGGTAATGATAGTCAGTAAATGCAAATAACAGGGGCTGATCTAATGAGGTTACTTGAGCCACCACTAGGGCAATTAGGATGTTCGCATCAATCTTTTAGTTTATAAACAAAACCCAGAGATGGACTGAAGCAGCATTGATCTACTTTACACTTGCATAGAAAATGTAGTTCGAAGGCTCATTGGCTTAACTTCAGGCTCCGTCTATAGTTTATAAAGCAAAAAAATATAGACAAGCAAACAAGCTATTCGCTCCCCATTGGAAATCTAGTGTCCATGCAGAGCTGCTAGTCCCACTAAGATGGGTAGCTATCTTAGAAACAAACAAACTAAAGTTACTTTCATTTTCCTTTATGAGAAGTAGATAGGATAGGAGCAAAGAATACCAACCTCAATCTTTCGCGTGGTTCCTTGCTTGTTCCTTCTCCCCTCTGATAGATCTTTGCCACTCCTTCCTTGCTTATCCCACTTCAAAGAGTACCTGCAAAGTCAAACCAGCATAATACCTTCAAAGTACTGGGATCTACAATCATAAACAATATAGGACAAGATATATATTTACCACACAAATGCATATACCATTAAACATACAAGAATGTGGGGGAAAACTTGAATAGCTTTATTGATAGAAAGAATAGAAGAGAGGATTACAACCCATTGATCTGACCCAGCGTCATCCTCCCAACATGAAAGCCCTTATTCACCTCATGAAAAGCTTAGATCACCCAACAGTATGATGTTCCACCGGGAAACCAACAACACTTCCTTACAAGATACAAAATTCCAGCTTCTGGATCTCTAGGACGAGGGATCCATATATAGATGTTTGTAGGTGGGTGAGTCAGCTTCTGGGATTCTGATTAGTGTCCTCTCTCTGATAGTTCTTGGTTCCACTTGGAGATTCATGATCTCTTACTCATCCGTGGGTGAATTCGAGAGGCAAGTGTCAGAGGAGAAGTTTCTGGAAGATTCCATGATCATCCACCTTGCAAACTGTCTCTGCCATTTGTCTACTCTCATCCATCGCACCCTACAGATGGCCTTTTCAGTATGCATCATACTTTTTGCATGTGGCAGGTGAGATCCATCGCACCCCTAGTATTGAGCAGTCTGTATGGTCCAGTTTTGACCAGTTTTGACCAGTTTTCGATGGAGAACTTCTAGGAGATGTTGTAATCAACTGACCTTGTTCCTTTAGGATGTGAAACAACACTTTAGGGACTCAGAAGCCCTTGGTTTATGGACATATATGATTGGGGTTGTAGTGCCCAAATATGTCTATAACACTAAGATCCCGATGGTCCACTGCGATGTGTAAGTAAGTTTAGTTAGTAGTCAAGTTTTTCAGTCAAGTCAAGTTAGTTTCAATTTTTCTTATGTTTAGTTAGTCAGTATTCTAAATATCAAGTGTTTTATTTTGACTCCATCACCTAATGAATGAGGGTTCCTAGTCTACGATGTTCTTGATGCCTCCTAATGGAGCTACCATCCCCAATTGGAGCTGATGTTAGTGTTTATGAGCCACCAATGATCAAATCTTCTCTTTCCATGTGGTCGATAACATAATTAGGTCAAATGTTTATCTTTTCAAATAAATTTTGAAATAAAATTTGATCATTGGTTAGTTCTAGGTCATTACTACTCCCGTCCATGCTCATGGTCATAAAATGTTGTCATGGTCTTGTCATCACTCCTTGTGATAGGTCACCGAAAGAGTGTCTTGGTCATCATTAAAGGTCATCATATCATTTTCATGCATACTTCAAGGTTTCAAAGGTCTTTAATCATGGTCTTAGATATTCATTTGGTGCCATCATTAGTTTATATCATCAATTAGTCATATAGGAGTCATGTCATCACCATACTCATCATCATGGGAGTAGTAATTAGGGATTAAAGCGTTCAAAGAGTTTTCTAAGGTACATTTATCACCACATGAAGATGTAACCTTGCATGATAAAGTTAAGGATGTAATAGATGTGGATCAGATTGAGCATAAAGAGTTTTAGATCAAGCCAAGGAGGCCAAAGACAAGAGGTCTAAAGAGGCAGAAAGGACAAGGGAGTGAGACATCTCCTCCACTAGGTCAATAGGACATAGAGGATACCATGCCAGTTAAGCTTGAAAGGGACAAAGAGTATTGGCTTGGAAGGGTCAATGAGGACCTAGAGATGCTCTTGAAGAAGGCCAACAGGGACACCAAGCTTCAGAGACACATGGCAAGGAACTACTTCATCAGGAACCAGATTGGCAAAATTAAGGTTAGAAGAATGAAAAGGAAACTTAAGAAAACCCTAATCAAGATAAAGAAGAAGGATAACTTGGATTTTCTTGATGAGGCCTCTTTGGATGTCCAGTACACCACTCATAGATGTTAAAGATCAAGTGTCAGCCAATTTTGGTCAATTTTTGAATTTTTGGTGAATTCTGACAATTCAGTTGCATAGAAGCGTAGCATGGCCACACTGTGCTTTTTCTTAGGGCATCCAAATCATAAATTGCTTGCTTGGATGGATATCCCTTGACCCCTATATCACATTCATGTACTTTTTTTTCCATGTAAGCTCATAATTTTGGAGAAAAGGTTAAAAAGTAGGTCATTTTCATGTTTCTGCCTCCTTTTTGGATCCCACTCTACACTTCTAGAGTAGCCTTGGGAGATTGGATTTTTGGGTGTCATGAAGGTGGAGTTTTTCAGGATTAAAGGTTTATTGGTCTTCTATAAATCCTAAGATATATTCACATACCTTCAGTTCAGCTTGAGGATACATAACAGTGACTAAAAAGGTATTCACAAAAGCATGCCATGCTTCTACAAAGGCACGTTGCACTTTTGAGATTTTAGCTGCGCTTTTTCTAGGAAGTCAAATTTCAATGTTTGATGGGTAAAAATCACTTACACGTGATGTACCTTGTCTTCTTAGATGTTTTGATGAAGTACTTGTATGTCATAGTGACAGCTAATTTCATTTTCATGTAAATTTTGTGGTCATAAATGCTTGTAAAGTTAATTAAGTTGGTTTTAGTCTAAACAAGGAGATGGTTTCTAACCTCCCTAGATTTAGGTATGGTTAGATATTTTGATATAAAAAATTCCTAATATGTTGGATTTGACCCCTGAGAGGGGGAAAGTATTTTTTCATCTATATGTAGCCCAATCTAAGTGAAATCAAGGGTTGGACATTTGAGAGTGGGAAGCTTGGAGCTAGTGTACATTTTGTAGGAATAATACAAGCAGTTGTAGCTATTATCTTGGGATTCTTGTGCTATGATTTTCTCACAGTGTTTTTCCTCTGTTTTATCATTAAATTGAATATATATTTCTTCTTACTACCATATCTATGCTTTCTTGTGATCATTTCATAGGTGTCTAACATAATTCATAAGTCTGATTCTTTGTTGTAATGAGATTTTCATGTTATGTGTTCTTTCTTATGATAAATGAATTCATAAGTTTATCCTCATTTTGATCCTTCCATATTTCAACCCTATACCATAATGAAAAGTCAAATATGTCACTAATCATACCTACCTTTCCCTATTTTCATCCCTGCAATTGATCATTTGAAACCCTGACTTAGTTCCTACACCTATGACCCTGGTCCAGCAAACCCTAAATTCAAACCCTATTGAGCTGAATATCTAGCCTAAGATCTATTTCCCTCCCAGTCATTTTATTGGTTGTGAGATTGCATAGAGAGACCTCTCTGATTTGGTAGGGCTAGATACCAAATCCAAAGTTGGTTTGAGGTTACCTCTACCGATCTCCTTTCTCAGCTTTGGGACACTGAAGAGTGCTATCACTGAACATACCTACCTTGCCCCATTTTCATCCCTGCAACTGATCATTTGAAACCCTGAACTAGTTCCTACACCTATGACCCTGGCCCAAAAAACCCTAAATTTAAACCCTATTGAGCTGAATATCTAGCCTAAGATCTATTTTCCCTCCCAGTGATTTTATTAGCTGTAATATTGTAGAGAGATCCCTCTCTGATTTGGTAGGGCTAGCTAACAAATCCAAAGTTGGTTTGAGGTTACCTCAATTGGTGTCCTTTCTTAGCCTTGGGACACTGAAGTGTGCTAATGAGGTCCTCTAATCATGACCCCATGAGAGAGATGAGATAGGGGCCACTGTCATAAGATTTTTTGGTATAATTTCCTCCAATAAACTGCAATAATGATCTACCTCTTTAAACTAATGGAAACAAGGTTAAGAAACAATTCAAGTAACTTGCTAAGCTAAAAAAAAAAACATAAATAAACTTCAGTTGCCAACTATCATTCCAAGCTAAAAATACAACTGTAAAAGAGGAATGTTTTATGCTAGGGTTGAGCCCTAACCTAAGAGATCCAGCCCTCTAAGCCAACTCAGTGCTAGATCAAAACAAAATTTCTCATTATCATAAAAATGTCAAGTACATCATAACAATAATATTCAAAATGTTTTAGCTCAAAATGGCCTCTTGGGTACAACAAAAAATTGAATCCTAATGAGTACCTTGGCTCTCTTATTTGTACAAAACTAGAGCTACCAATAGCTTCCTACAAAATAGGGATACTTGGATCCCTAACTCGAGAATAACTCTTCCTTGACTGTTGCTGGCTTGGCTACCAATGCACTTGGCTTGCTTGGTTGTCATTGACACCGAGATGATGAGATAGAGTGGAGGAATATTCAAATGATTTGAGGAGTTAATGAGGGAGACCAACTCATAAAGTATCTCTTGCTTGCCTACTACAAATTCCTGCACTTAAGTCAACCCAAAACTACTTCAATTCGTTCATTTAACACACATTAGGTGACATGACACAGTAACACACCTTTACTATTCTCACTAAGAAAATTATAACAAAATAATTTATTAAATGTGAGAAAAGTCAATTTAATAACCTGGAGAGTGGCATTGTGACCCATATAGTTTACCTATTGATGAGGCCCTCATCAATGACAAGGCTAAACATTCAGGCCTTAAGACTAAAGAAGCCTTAATTGAAAGACGATGGTAGCTCTCATCTCATTTATGAGCCAAACAACCTCGTTGATAAGCCAAAGGAGGGATAGGGTGTTCAAAATTTATATAAATGAAAGAACATGGAGAGAAAAAAAAAAAAATTGTTCATTGTTATGTTGCCAAAATTTCTCCAAATAAATTAATCATACCAAGCATAACATGATTCCACCATTGAGATAGTTTTGTTTGCTTCTTTAAGAGAGAAATAACTTGCAAAACAAATTAAGAACGAGAAATCCTTATTGAGAGCTATTAAGAACGATCTATCAACTGAATCTCTTCAAGTTTCTTTGAAGTTTAGTTGTAACTCTTCTACTACACAATAATCAGTAAATAAGATCCTTTTCACATTCATTTGTTTAGTTTTTTAACTTCATTTGATTCTTTCAATTTGATATCTAGTTCAATTTTGTTTTAGATTTTTCATGCATTGTTTTCAGTTAATTCAATGTTCTATTGGTCCATATTTTATCACTAACAATATTCATTGTTTGTATACCTTTCTGTAGGATGCAACTAGCTACATGATAAGTATATTTTGGACTCATATGCTACCAAATACACCATACAACAATGAAGGTGTGAGAAAGGAAGAATGTCAGAGGAGTTTAACAATGAAAAACCCCTACCTTTAATGGAGAAAAAAAGAAATATAAACGAGTGCAGGCCTAGTTGTTGGGGATGAAGAAATACTTCAATGTATCAGACTACTCTAAGAACATGAAAGCTAGGGTAGTAATTTTCAGCTTAAAAGAAAAAGTTTATATATTGTGGGAGGAATTAATAAATATTAAAGACACTAGAGAAAACAATATATCATGGAATAGGTTTGAAAATAATTTTTAGGAAATGTACATGTCAAAATGGTGTTATGACTACAAGATCAAGGAATTTCATGACCTCAAGTTGGGGAAACTTGCTACCGATGAGTACAAAAATAAATTTTTAGAACTATTAAGTATGTATCATACATCAAGAATGAAAATATAAAGACTCAAAGGACCTTTGCATGTTACCTCAAGCATTCAGATATAGGATCAAGTTCAAGGATGAGAAAACATTAGAGGATACTATCCAGAAGAGAAGTTATTGTTATGAGCAATCCAAGCATAAGAGTAAGAACCATATTGATTGGAAGAAGAAGGATCATAGTTATTACAAATGGAAAGGATGAAAACTCTATGGGCATAGGGAGGAGGGGAAAGGTGGTAAATTCACCACTCCTACCAAAGGAGAATTCTGAGAAGCATTTATTTCTAAGAAAGATCAATTCTCTACACCAATAAGGGAAGAAGTTGAGGGTGAAAGAATTAGAAAGCACCACTTGAGTGTTGTATATTTGGAAGAAACCACAAGTGAAGGGATTCTCATCAACCATAGAAGTAGAAGGATTAAATGTTATACAATGTAGAAGAGGAAATGACGATGAATGATGTGGCTCACAATATGCCTTTAATTTATGCAAAATTAGATCAATTTCAAGTAGATCATTAGGCATCATTCATCAAGATGGAAGGTATGATCATTAACCAAATAGTTTCAGTTTTAATATATCCAAGATCTAATCTTAGTTATATTAGTCATAACATTGTAAAATATTGTACCGTGAAAAATAAAGAGCACACCTAGATGTGGCTAGTCCAACTAACCACAAAATCCAAGAAGAATGTAATAGATTTAGTAAAATCATGCCCACTAAAATTGGATGGCATGCCTACAACAACAGACCTCAACATCATTCCATTGGGTTCATATGATGCATTAATTGGCATGGAATTACAGGCAACCTGATGGGATGGGGTCCCCTAGGTCAGTTTTGGGGTTAAAATAACCCAAGTTTTGATGTATATTTTGTAACTAATGTAAAGTCTCTACGATTTGTGGATGTGAAGTGTGTAGATGGTTAGGATTCAAAGGGGTCTTAGCCCCTTGTTTATGTAAATTTTGAGTCAACTTTGAGAACCAGCCATGGTCTTTGGACCATGGAATTACATAAATAAGTGTCTTAGAGATTTTAAGGGAGATATCTTAGATAATGATGGATGAAATGCATTAGTAAGAGAAAATTTATAGCAGAGAGAGTGGGTCAGATAGGAGAGAAAGGATCTATAGTTGAGTGCATAGAGGCCTAGGCAGAATCCGTAGCTGAGTGCACAGACCCCTGCAGCTATGTGCACAAGGTAGTTGTAAGTCTGTAAACCTGAACTAAAGATCAATAAAGAAGATTATTGAAGAATTCTTGTGTATATCCGTTTATTTATGTTTGCTTCTATTTACAATACAGGTTGTGGATGAATAATGTGTTTATGAAATATTGGCCTAATGATGCGTGATTCACTTGAATAAGTCTTAATAGATGTACGCAATGCATGTTAAGTACTTTCGTGAAAGAAGCCTTAATTGAAAGACGATGGTAGTTCTCATCTCATTTATGAGCGGAACAACCTCATTGATCATCCAAAGGAGGGATAAGGTGTTCAAAATTTATATAAATGAAAGAACATGGAGAGAAAAGAAAATAATTTGTTCATTGTTATGTTGCTGAAATTTCTCCAAATAAATTAATCATACCAAGGATAACTAGATTCCACCATATGACTGGTTAGCTAAGTTGGCAGACAGTCAAGGGAGGTGAAAGCTTGATGCAGCAATAGTGTGGACTCCAGAACTAGTACAACAATTAGAAGCCTCTAAAGACAAGATTGCGTGGGATCTTGATCACTCACTTGATCAAATCATAGGAGGATTCGTTACAAAATTCACAGTTGATACGTCAGTTAGCTACAACAAAGAAGAGTGGCGAGTTTTCAAGGGACCACAAGGTAATTGTCTAAGATATTTGAATACTTGGGTTAAAATGATGTTATGTGAAAAATAGGTTATATCATTGCCTTGATATTCAGAGCAACACAAAGTGGGAAGCTCTTCAGAGATTGAGAGAGATCTGGTCCTGAATATAGCCCATTGATTGGACCTCCTAGTGATGACGAGGGAGTGGTATAGGCCTTGCCACGGAGTGTTTTCCAACTGATAACAGAGGGTTTTCTGCAAACATATCATCAATCCACTCCACCTTCACCTCCACCTCCACCATATACACCTTTGCCACACCTCCACCACCACCACCTCCATTCAACATGTCGAATGCAATGAAGCTACTGATTTTCAAGGGCAGGGAGTGAAGATACAAAGAATTTATGGTTTGTTGTGAATGTTGTGTTAATAGCACAACATATTACTTATGACAAAAAAGAAAGGAATAGTTGGTTACTACTCTACAGGATCACGCGTTGACTTGATATATTAAATATTGTTATGATAATCCTCTAGAAATGCTAGTAGAGACTGAGGTTGCTTTCAACAAAAAGTTTAGTAAGCCTATGTCTGGCTCACAGTTAGTACTTGGATTTAAGGAAATCACGATGAGGGTTGTGAGACGCCTTGGGAATTAGACCAAAGATTGAAATGTGTGATCTATGAATCTAACATGTAGCTTATATATGGTCAACATCGCAAGTATTTTATAGCTTCACTTCTGCCCCATGTGAGGATTGCTTTGTCACAACAGAAGATAGGAACTTAGGTAGAAGCCCTAGAAATCACAATGAGATTACATCCGATGCCTATTCAGGATGCGACCTTAGGGGTACAACAAATCCACTCTAATTTATAGAGCCTATGCTTAGAATTGCAAAGATTGAAGAAAGACAAGGAGACTAAACCAGAGGTGCACGCGGAAGTCTAGTGTCTCAAGTGGAAGGGCTAGGGGCATGATAAAGACCATTGTCCTGTATTCATGAACTAATATCATAGGAGGGGGACTGATTCCCCTGAGGCCAAAAGCTCTAGTAGGGCCGAGTGTAGGGGCTGCATTATGATGTGCTATTTGTCAGGTTGCTGGACAACATGCGATGTATAATTATCATTTGCTTCAAAAGTTCAACCAAACACCTCAACAGTTGTTTTGTAACCTCTGCAAATCAGTGGGCCATGATGAGCACCATTGTGGCAACTATGAGCTGATGATGGAAAAGACACCTAGATACTAGATGCAAGTAGAAACTCAACTTCTAGAGTAGGGCATCGAAGAAGCATGTGGAGAATATTAGGGTTGAGGATGATATTGACAAGGAGGAGGGATTGGTAGAGGCCAAGGTTAGGTTATCTGTTACAACTGCGGAAAATCAGGGCACTATGCGTGGGAGTGTTAGAATCAGACATTCCCATCATGTCAATACTATAGCCAGTTTAACCACACTATAGAAGAATGCCAGGTGTTGATAGCCAAGATGTAGAAGAAGAAGGCGAAGCCTTAACAACCTATGCAGAACTTACATATGATGAGATCCGCACACCACAAAGAGGACCAAAGCATGAATATAGTGCTGAGAAGCAGGATAAAAAATGGTGATGATAAAGAAAAACAAGCTCAAGAGAACAGATGGGTCTGCAAGATGCCTAAAATGGAAGCTGGTTTTGGTTTGAAGCACGCTAAGGAAACTTTTATGGAAGCCAAGAAAATCTTTGTTGAGGACTCCACCTCAGGAAGCTAGAACAAATTGCAAGAAACGAACACGCCTAGAGAGGTTGATCCCTTTGTTCTTACCACGTTCTTGGAGACCTACATGAAATTGTTGCGTGACAAAAATCTATGAAGGGCATGCAGGAGTTAATAAACAATTGTGCCAACAAAGAGAACATCCTTGATGGACACCACATAGTTAGAAAAATTGGCAAACATAAGGCTAGAACAAGGCACGAGATGAGGCTTACCAGGCAGATAAGAGATTATGAGATGAACCAAGTCATCTTGGATCTGGGGTCTGATGCGATTTTTTTTCCAAACAAACATGGGAAATAATGGGGATACTTGTGTTGCAGTGGTCTCCAATTTATCTTAGAATGGCGAACCAGAAAAAGATCATCCCTATGGGATGATTATATGGAGTAATTGTTGACATCAAAAGTGCCAGCATGATGACTAACTTTGAAGTGATAGAGATCATTGATGACAGTAATCCATACCCTGTGCTGCTAAGAATTGACTCAACCATTGACATGAATGGGGTCATAAATTTAAAGAAGAGCACAATGTCGTTTGAAAGGAAATTGCTTTGAGTTGTAGTTCCATTAGACCCTATAGAAGGGGTGCGCTACACTGAACCAATCCATGATTATGAAGAAAGTGAGGATGAGCTAGATCAGATCTACAATATGACCGAATGAGACCAGGACTGGATCAGTCTGATGACAGATGGTAGGATTGCATGGGATCATGAGAGTTCCTACACCTCTGATTTAGATGAAGAGTTGGAGCATTGGCAGAATCGGTTAAATGAAGTATCCACGTTGCAATGCAATATGATGACTAAATCATTGCGATACGTTTTTTTGGAGGTAAGGAACTTACCTTAATATGATGGTTTAGCTGACGTCGATATGTTTTTGGATGCATTTGAACATGAAGTCCCTGAGCATCACTGCTTCCAAGCATTAGATTTGGCACTGCGCGCTATGCCTGCACGATGGTGAAGTACGCACAAGGATATATTTGATGGATGGAGGAATTATAGAAGGATGATGAAGTTGCGGTTTGGACATCCTAACACTCGATCGAATGAGAAATATGATGGGAGGGATGATCCGCATGATCACCTAGTGAAGTGGACTAAAGATTATGGAACAAAGTCGTAGCTGAAGTGGGTACACTTATTTTGCCATACTTTGGAAATAATCCCCATGAACTGGTATTTGGAAATAGAGTTCCGCCATGGCACCACGGAATGGGATATATTGAGAGAGGGATTCTTATTAACCTTCAGTTTTGAATATGGCTTCATGAGCATTGATGAAGCTCTGTCAGATATTAAGGAAGTTATCTTCATAACACCACAAGAACCTCTGGAATGGGTCTAGCCAGATTGGGGCACCTAGATGTGCCATGCACTGGAATGTTATAATGTCATCACTGAGGAGGATGAAGATCCAAGAAATATTAATATTCCAGAGGCCAAAGGGCATTGCGAACTCGAGGGACCACAAATAGAGAACCCAAAAATCATTGCACTATTGAAAACCATGCAAGTAAACATCAAGACTAAAGCAGAACCGATGTTTGCAAAGATTGGTGATTATTGGGATGACGCTACTGTGGATAAAGTTGCTAAGTTACTCCGTGAATATCAGGACCTATTTCCCACCACGTTTTTGGATTTGAAGGGCATAGTAGGAGACTCAGGCATTACGAAAATCACTTTGAAGCAGGAAGTGAAGCCTGTTGAATAGAGGTCATATCACCTTAATCCTAAATACAAGGAAAAGGTTCACTAGGAGCTCGATAAGATGCTAAAAGTAGGCATCATAGAACTGGTTGAGGAATCTGATTGGGTGAGCCTGATGGTGGTTTAGGAGAAGAAGAAGAAGGAAGAAATAAGCATTTACGTAGACCTGGGAAAGCGTAATGATGCGTGTGTCCATGATCCATTCCTAACACCACTCACTGATGAAGTATTAGACAATGTTGGAGGGGAGGAGCCCTACTTGTTCACTGATGGGTTTTCGAGGTAACATCAGATTAAGATCGCACTTAAGGATAGGAGCAAAAGAACCTTCACAATGGATTGGGGTTGTTTTTAATACACTGTGATGTCGTTTAGAATCGAAAATTCACATGCGTATTTTCTCGCGTAGTCATTGCGACGTTCAAGGAGTTTATTAATAAGTTCTTGGAAATGTACTCCGATGACCTGAGGGTGTTTGAACTAGTGAAGCACCATGTAGCAAGTCTATGCTTGATGTTGGATATGTGTCACAAATACCAAATCGCGCTGAATTTGAAGAAATGAATCTTCTATGTTCCCTTTCGAATCTTGATGGGTCATGTGGCGTGTAAGAAAGGGCTAATGGTGGACTTTGCAAAGATACTAGTGATAGTGAATCTAGAGGCCCCAAGGGACGTAAAACAGTTGCACACCACATTGGGTGTCAGGTCCCTATACTACTAGTGTTACCCCTTACTGTTATTAGTGCAATCCCTTTATTATACTATTGTGCCCATGTAGTCCCCATATTGTTATTATTATGCCCCATAGAAGCCCACTATTGTTAGTATTGTGCCCTTACATTATTATTGTTATGTCGGCTCTCATTATATTATGACCCCTTAGACTCCTATATATAAAAAGGAGGCCTTGTCATTAGTATCATCCAAGAATTGTTCATTTATGTAAGGTAAAGGAGGTTTCCCCCTCTAAGAGGCTAATTTTGAATTCATTGATCTATCTTTTCTATCTTTTTGTGAGCTAGTTTCATAACATTTGGTATCAGAGCTTTGAATTCTAGGGTTTCGCTACTCCAAACAGATCATCATGGAATTTTTGACATAACTTTTTCTATGAAGTTTTAGAAACTAAAAAAAAAAAAACCATTTGAGCCGAACTCGTTCTACACCTCGGTTCCAAAATAGGTCATCACGGATGTTTCGCTATAATTATTTTTCTAAGAAGGTTTAGACTCTAAAATTAAAACCCATTTGAGTGGAAATTGTCATGAATCATAATCTTGAATTTTAGATCTTGTTTCACTATATTTTCACAGATACAGTCCAAGACATTTAGGGTTTCTGCAGGCTCCCAAATTACATCGCAAACAGGTGACCTAGGGAAAATAGTCATAACTTTCTCTCTAAGCATAAAATTAAAATTTCGTAAGAAGCTATAGAAATATGATATAATTTACTTTTATTTATATTTTTTTCAGGACTGAAGGTTGAAAAAGTAATACGTGGCACATCGTACAATTTCGCTCTACTAAAAAATTATATAAGTCGATCATCTTGGGAGATTGCACATCACTCTTTCTTGGAAAATCCAAAATCCAATTTCAATAAGAATAGTCGCATTAAAAAGAGGACATAGAAAGGTACTGCAAATCTCAATTTGATACCTTGGATATCTAAATTTTTAGAGATATAACAAATTCAAGATTGAGATTCTAAAACCAAGAAAAAGAATGACTCGAATCAAGAAAATAGAAACACCTAGTAAGCAAAATTGGATGGAGGATTTGAAGAATGTGATTGAAGCTAAGATAAATAGTTTTATATGTGCCATAGAAGCTAATATCAATGGTAGATAAGAAGATTTGAATGAAGGCATGAAATATTTGAAGAAAGACATGGAAGGTTTGAAGGAAGGTGGGACAAAGCTGCTACAAGAAAGGCCTCCTAATGATGAAAAGGTAGTAGAGGAAACTCATGATGAGGAAAAAAAAAATGTTAATCATGATTTCGTAGAATATAACATTGGATTGAAGAGCCACCATATTCCAAAGATCGATATGAGGAAGTTCAATGGCAAGGATCCCATAACATGGATACTATAGATGGAGAAATATTTTGATCTACATGATGTGCAACTGTTACAAAAGGTATGTATTGCATCTTTATATTTAGAACTGAATCAATTTTTATGGTATAAAGGGCTTTGTTCTCATAAACCACTTGTCATCTAGTCAATTTTCATGAAGGAAACAATAGCACATTATGAGGATACATAGAGAAACACCTTCTTTAGACAATTGATGAATGTCAAACAAAAGGGTTCAATAGTAGAGCACATTGAGGACTTCCAAAAATTGAATATAAGGTTAAATGATATTCCAAAGGACAAGAGGATTGATGTCTTCATAGGGACTTTAAAATATAAAATTCAACACGAGGTTCACCTTTGGAAACCTGATTCATTAGAGAAGGCATACACGTTGGCAAGAAAAATTGAAAGAAAAATTATGGAAACAAGGAAGCCTATCACTCATAACTATCAAGATGGAAGTGTTGTTGCTCCCAGCCTTTCACCACCTACAATGTTGAGGCCACAAAAATTGGAAGAAAAAATAGAAAAAGGGCTTTGTTACAATTGTGATAGAAAATACACTAAAGGTCATAAGTGTGCTGAGAAGAAATTAATTTACATAAATGGGGAAGAGGAGCAAGAAAAGGAACAAGAAATGTCAAAAGAGGAGGATATACAGCAGGAACCAATCCTAGAGAAAGAAGAAATGAATCTAACCATATCTTGTAATACATTGAATTGCTTCCTATACCTAGCACTAGAGTTTCAAGTAATGGTTGCAAATGGAGGAACCATAAATTGCTCTGGAAAGTGTTATAATATCAAGCTATCCATGGGAGAATATGTCTTGAACAGTCCAATTCTTTCCATTCCAATGGGTGGTGCAGATGTTTTACTAGGAGTTCAATGGCTACAATCTTTGGGTATGATAGCTTTTAATTTTCAAAAACTTTTCTTGATTTTTTTTGTGAAGGAAAGGAGGTTGAATTAAGGGGTATCACAGGGAAAACAGGAAAGAAAATAAACTCTAATAGGATGAAAAAGCTTTGAAAGAAAGAACAACAAGGTGAAATTTCACAATTATGTTCATTTGAGGTACCCACATCGAAATCATCTATTTCTCCAGATCTCCAAAAAAAATTTGGACAATCGTTCCAAGGTATTTGAGACTCCCAAAGGCCTCCCACTTATTCATGATCATGATCATGATATTCATTTGATTCCAGGAAGTGTTCCCCCAAACATCAGGCCTTATAAATATCCATATTCCCAAAAGAGTGAAATTGAATGTATTATTGGAGAAGTGCTGGAGGTTAGTATAATTCAACCTAGCCATAATTCTTTCTCTAATCTAGTGGTATTCATACACAAGAAGGATTGATCATGGCACATGTTTCTGGATTACAGGGAGATCAACAAGCTTATTATTAAAAATAAATTTCCCATTCCTATCATTGATGAATTATTGGATGAATTACATGGAGCAATTTACTTCACCAAGTTGGATCTTCATTCAGGATATCATCAAATCAGAATGAAGATTGAATACATTCCAAAAACAATATTTAGAACTCATGAGGGTCATTATGAACTTTTGGTCATGCCTTTTGGCCTTACCAATTGTTGGCTTCACGGGGCCTAACCCAGGTTCAACGTTAATTATCCAAACAAATCCCTACACTACTGGCCCTTCCGACATCAGCCCGCGGAGTGCGGACCGAAGTCTCAGCCGCAGCAGTAAGGGGGGATGTTGGAACCAATTTTCCGCACCCTGAGATGGTTGTGATGTTGTTTGATCTCTTCTATCCCTGCCTTCATGTAGGTGATCTTGCTCTAGGGCTTGTAAGACAGACCCTTTATTCTAGCTTTCAATACCTTTGTGAAAGTATACGATCAACCTTCCCGCGGCCCTAACCAGGGGCTCAGGTACTTTTGCACTATTATGGTGGCACGCTATGGATATTCCTCAATTACCCTAATTGATTTTCTTATTTTTCCGAATAATTAAAGTTATCACCACGTAATTAGATATTCATATTTGCATTTAATTATTCAATGTAACTGTATTCATTTGTGCATCATAGAAGAATGATAAAGGAAATTCATACACAAAATATCCAAACCCATCAACAGAATAAATACACAAAAATTGCAAAATAAATCCTTTTATTAATATCTTCCAAGTGTTACAGACTCTGTTCACCCTGCGCACATAGCTGCAGGGGTTTGTGCAGTCAGCTGTGGACTTCTACCCTAGGCCTCTGCGCACTTAGCTGCAGAGCCTCTACCTATGCTACAACCCAAGACTTAGACTTCTTGCTCTGCAGCTATGACTCTCTTACATGTTGTTCCATGCCTCTAACTACTTAGAGCTTAGCTCTTTTTATACAGTCCCATGGTCCACGGACCATGGGTAGATCTCTTACAACTGACTTTGCTTTACAAAACTAAGGGCAGATTACCCTTTGTGACACATAACACCTTCTCTCTCCGTGACCACAAAATGAAAAGTCTTTACAATAATATTACAGAAATTCGACTTAAACATGGGCTTTTAGCCCCAAAACTTCCCTTGGAGGATCCCATTCTAAACAGGCCCTGGTGAGCACCAGTATTGCATCAATAATGCTGCAACTCCTGGGGCTTCCTTCTTTACTCTTATCAACTCGGTAGTTCATAAAAAACTTGGAAGCGATGGTGCTGTATGCACAAGTACTAGCTCTTGTTGCAGGTTGTCACTTGGTCAACTGGCACAAGTTTTCTAGGAGCTTGAGCCAACTTCTATGAATTCTCAGAAGAAGCTTTTCACTGTGATGAAAGAAAACTAACTTTAGAGAGGCTATTCTATTTGGAGAAAGAGAAGGAAAATTGAAATGTAACGCAGACCCTAGCAAACCCTAATTTACCTATTAACTCTACTTTTTCAAGAAAAGAGATGGAAACTGATGAAATGAGTGCCATTGACTACTAAAAAGGTAAATTTCATTTATTCAAGATACTTATAAAAACAAATGAGAAGAAAACATATTTTTGTGCTTTTGAGTGTTTTTATGTGAAATTATTATGCTGTGTGATTTATCTGGTTATGATTATGCAGAGGTTTGGTGGCGAAGGAAGATGGAGTTGGCTTTTCCAGAGGTGGAGGAAGGTGTGGAGACATCCTAAGAAGCCCCTAGTACCTGTCTGAAGACTTTCATAGCGATCAGACTTTGAAAAATCACTCACAGGAAATTTTATAGGAGGTTGTAGGGGATCTACAGGAGGATCTATAGGAGGAGGCCGAGAGCTATTTTTGGAGCTTTGAAGGTGGAAAAATGATGGGAAAGGGTAACTGAAGGCTAGATGAAGATGTTGAGGTGTCTGGAGCTGGTCAAGGAAGATCAAGAAAGAACAGGATGGTTGGATTTGTTCAAATGGCAAGTAAGAAGCTTATGGAGAAAAACACAGAAATTACGGCAGATTGGCGAAATGTTGAGAATGTCTTGGAAAATATATGAGAAGTGAGTTGGTGCTAGCTGTTTTATGGATGCATGGTGAGTTGAGGTGTCCTACAAGAGATCTGCACATCTACTTACAAAAACTGATCGAAGAAAGAACTAACTATGCCATGAAAATAGGACTTTTTCTAGCTTAACCTAATTTCTGACCTATAAGCAGAAAATGTTGAACAGTAACTATGAACAGAAAAGCATGCAAAGAGATCTATTGTAAAAAAATAGGAAATGATCTAGGCAACTGAATCTGAACCAATATCAATCTTTCCAAATCGAGGTATCACACTAGCAGTTGCATGGAAGAGCAAAAACCGTGTTTTTGGTGGCAACAGTAGTGCCTTGACCTCAAATCATAGTCCCAGAAAGGGAGAAAGTAGAATAGGGCCTATTTTTTACCTTTATGAATCTTATTCTGTCACTGCAGTAACCTACTTGAACAACTGATACAAAAAATAACTATGAAAACCATCAAAATCAACCTAATCTCACAAAGTAAAATGAATCTGTGTAACAGAAATTAACTCATGAACTAAAACAAAAACATATAAGTACAGAGTAGGAGGTGTTGGGAAGCTTGGGTTGGGCCCTAACCGAAGAGCTTCAGGCCTCTGAAAGAGATCAGTGCTGGCTCAAAAATTGTTTCATCATCATTATCAAAAATAGTAGTCACATTACATAAACTGTTCTAAAAAAGGAACTTGAAAATGAGCTGAACACAGTGTTGCACAAAAGTGCAAAAATCTACTAATAACTGGCTAACCTACCGAGTCTCTAAGCCCCCATATTTATACAAATGGAGTCCTCTAACAGTCCTCCTAAAATCAAGGAACTCGACTTCCTAGAGCTGGAGATAAACAACAGTCCTTCTTTACTTTCTCGGCTGCCCCTTGGAATCATCAATATGGACCTTTGTGCTTTGAGTTGCTGATGGAGGATTCAAGAAAAGGGGTCATAAATGGAGGAGACACCCCCCTACAAGTCCTCTTCCCTATTTTCCTCGAGTTTTGGCTGCCATTTGCTCATAAATCGCTTGACTTTGTCCAAAATTGACCAAAAAACCCGCATAAGGCACACATTACACTACATGGCAAAATGACTAACCCAATTCACTCTAGTAGCATAAATATATTCAAAAATATGTAATGAACTAATGAGAATGGTGGATTAAGTCGAAATAAGAGGCAGAGTGAGCCCATATAATTACCCATTTCTGGGCCTCATCATCACCCCCCTACTGAATGGGTTGCTCATCCTTTAAGTAACTAATCTAACTCTTCATCCTTGATGGCTCTGACGGATTCCCTAACATGCCATGCCTCTGATGTGATATCTTCCTCTTTATCATGGAATCCTACCTTCCTATCCACTTCTTCCCATTGTTTCTGTTCTTCCTCCTCTTTTACTCCTTCCAGTAGTCCTAGCAGCAATGGAGGACTGAATTTAAGGCCAATCCAATTTGCCTTCAAGCTTTGCATTGAGTGCTTATATAGGGGCACTCTCCTCATGGCTTCCCTCATCCTGTTTGGGGAGTGATACTCCTTGATCCATAGGCTATGTGGCAATGTATTCCACCTTCTCATGCAGTCATTTCCAAACAATCTCTCCATGTCCTCGAAATGAGCAATAGCCTAAGCTTGCTTGTCAACATAGTCAGGGACAACTTGAGGATTAGCTACAAGGTGTTGGTGGGCATAGATAAGAGCTAATGGTTCTGCTGGTTTTGCTCTAATCATCAAGGGTTTACTCATCTCTTTTGCCATCATTTTTTGGATTTCTACTGCCCTTTTCTCTTCATGGATCATCCAAGATGCCATAGCCATCAGCGGTAAGTCTCCCAACATAGCATTTGGATCCCATAAGTTCATGTAAGTAAGTGCCAGGTTGTGTAAGTAAAACTTTGCTAGATTCGCTTTGTCCTTAGCTGAACTGTGATCACATAAATACATGAATTAGCCATCATCCTAAAAAGGTACTGTGCCCCTCTGGGCCAGTGTCTTAATCTGAAATTGGAGCCAATGATCCTTGAGGTATACTGCTTATGATTTGGTTGGCTGCCTGCACTGTAATGCCTCCATAGCCTAGCTGGCCATGCAGGCTAACTGGACTTCCTTTTCCTGTAGCTGCTTTCTCAAAATCAACACCTCATTTTCTGCCTGGGATTCCCTTTCATGTTGTTGTTTTATCAATGTCTCACTGTCTGCCTAGGGTTCCTCTTCTTGTTGCTATCTTTTTAATGGCTCACTGTCTATCTGGGTTTCCTCTCCTTGTTGCTGTCTTTTTAAGATTGATAGCTCATTTCCTCCCTGAGGTCCCCTTTCTTGCAGTTGCTTCTTCAACATTTTGCTTTATTCCTCCAATTGAGCTCTTCTGATGCTTTCTGTATGCCTGACCACACTCAATTCTTTACCCATTTCTCTAAATTTGTTTTCCAAGTGCCCAATGTCTTCTACCCCTTTTGATTTTGCAATCTGAATCTATGTATGTGTCCTGACTCTTTCCTTTTCCAGCTTGAAGAAAAGAGGGACTGCAAACTTTTGTGGGATGATCTTCCCACGTTCCAGAAAGTTGTAGTAGGAGCCTAAGTTAGGCTGAGGTCTAGGATTTGGTATCTCTTTTGCCTTCTCTTCCTCCTTGGTCTGTTCTTCTGCCTTCTTTTCAAGTTTTTTAGTTTCTTTGAGCTTTGCCAATGTCTCCTGTAGAGAGGTCTACTCCTCCTGTAGGACTGTTTTGGAGTCCATTAGTTTGATCCTTTCTTTCCAAGTAGAGGTCTTAGGACTTCCTCTCTCATAAGTGATGGGGCTTTTGGAGGGAGATTCCTCCTTTGTTGTAGTAGGGACATCCTCAATGATGATGGACTCTTTTGAAGGTGGTTGAGGCTTCCCCATCTTGATTCTGGTGCTCTTTTAAGCTTTGAAGTACATAGATGGTTGTCTCTTCCTTTTTCCCTTAGACTTGGCTGGAGTATTGAGTGCAGCAAGAACAACTGTTGCTTCTCTTGCTAGTGTCTCAGGAGACACTTCTTCTTGCTATTTTTCTTCTTCTTCATCTGTTGTTTTGCCTATTTCTGCTTTTTTTGTGTCTGTTGTCTTTGACTTTGTTTTCTCCTCTGCTGGTTTAGTTTCTGCCTTTCCTGTGGTAGCTTTTTTCTGAGCTATCTTAGGCTTCTTCTTTTTAGTTCTTGGCCTCTTCTTTCTCCGTACTAAGGCTTTCATTTTTTCTACTTTTGACACTGTCTTCTTCTCTGTTTTAGGCTCATCTTTGGTGGTGCCATGTTTCTCCTTTCCTCTTTGTTTTTATTATTTTTCTTCTTCCAATTGAATGTTATGTTCTTCTTCATGGATTTCCTTCTCAGGTCCCTCTTTCTATTCCTCTTCTTCACTTCCAGATGGACTAAGGTCATTAGTGAGAGTTTTGATATCATCTTCTTTAGTCATGTTCCTAAGAATCTCCTAGGCTATGGGGATTGTGTAAGTGTGGAGAGCATCCTCCACTGGCAATTTAATTATCCCATGATGGGCCAATTGGTTTGGAATCCTTGACTTCAGTTTGGTGCTAGACTCTATCAAGGATTGGAGGAGAAAATATGGAAGACTGAGTTTTCTAGATGCAGGCAGGTCCATGCCATATCTTAGTTCATGTAACAGTCTAAAATGATATCCATAGACTATGTTGTATCTTCCTTCATAGGGGATATATTTCATGATCTGATAGCTGACTTTACCCCATGGATAAGGTATACTTTTCCTCCTGATGTTATTCTTATCCTCCACAAGATGTTCATCAGGCTGGAAAAAGGTCTTCTTAGCAACTTGTGCTAGTGGTTTTTCTTCTTTGCTCCGGGGGAGTCCAAGTGGGAGGCTTGTAATCCTACTGATAAACTCTGGTGTAAGTTCTACGGTTAGACCCCTAAAACTTACCATGGCATGGGTTTTTGAATGAGGTTTTAAAGACAATAAAAAATCCTTTGTGGCTTCCTCATCATTCCAATGAAATTTTTCAAAGAAAGGCATCCAATTTTCCTTGGTAAAGAGGGCTACCACTTCTAGGTGTTCATGCAGTTTAGTTGAATTTAGAGGCTCCTTCCTCATAAAACCCCCTATCATAATGTTCAAAGACCGTTGGAAATTCTTAGGTGAGGGGGAAGGCAGCAAATTTCAAAGCCGAAAACAGAGGAACAACTGAGGTTTTCTTACTGGAACCAAAGAGATTTTTTCGTGTTCTTCCTTGTCAACAAAAACAAATTACAATTTTCCTTCCTGTCACGCGGAATCAGTCGATATTGCGGACAAGATAGACCTTCCTAGAATCTAATGAAGACCTAATGACAAACAAACCAACCAAACACCGTCTTTCTCTAAATTCTCTTTATAAGTAATGGGAAACAAGTGTGTTTAAGGGCCTACCTCATGTCCAACGCAAGTTCTAAGATGCCTTCGCTTCTTTGATCCAAGTTCCTTTATCGCAAACCTGCAAGCACAAACAAGGCAAACAATTAAATAACACCTGAATATCCAATATTATAAAACATATTTAACATGAAAGTCAAGGAGTCCATGAAACAAATAGCATAACATACTTGTTGAGAAAAATGAGCTTGATTGTATTAATTCAAAAGAAAAGAACCTTACAACCTTTGCCTTGACGCTGTAAAAGCTCCTTCCAGGGTCCAACAAGAAGTCTCCTCTACTTTGACAAGCTTCAATCACTCCCTAATGGGGCCAAAAAGGTATGTGATCTCTCCTCTTAAGCTCAAATAGGAAGTCTTGATTTCACTAGCATTTACCCTCAAAAGTTCAGCTTCTAACCTCCCTGGCCACTGACCCAATGCCTCAATTTATAGTGCAATGGAGATCAGTTTCCAGCTCCTCCTTCAAAGGGATAG